>JBBIGC010000039.1:3720230-3742740 GCA_037576955.1 Lepidarchus adonis
ACATACACACACACACACACACACACACACACACACACACACATACATATATATATATATATATATATATATATATATGTATATATATATTCGTTATAGATCTGCAGTTGAAGAGCATCAAGGTCAGTCATTATAATTTTTTTGCATTTGCCTGGTAAATATGCAAGTTCAACATGTCCTCTTTGCAGCCAGAATATGGTAAGTGAAACCAAAATGGCAAATTATAGCTCTTGAAGTTCTGCCTTGCTGCTGAGGAACAATAAAGATCAATCCTCCTCAACATTTTTGGGCTGAGTACTGATGACCTGCCGCTGATAAAGCCTTCTATGGAAAGAATTAATTGTATTGATTAAAGTAATAAAGAACATTTTTCTAATATTTATAGGGTTCACAATTCCAATTTTGGGTGGGTGGGGTCAAAAAGTGTCTCCGCAGATTTCTGACCATGTTATAAATAAATTACCGAAGCAATGTGTTTTAGATCAGGTTGTTGATTAATGAATATTGTTAGCTGGGTGTATCGGCCCCTAATAACGGGTTGGGCAGGTGTGGGTTATAAAAAGTTCTGACTCGCACATTAGTACAAAATATTTGAATATGACCTCATTCAACATGCTCTGGTGGATTTATAGTCATATGAGGAAATACAATATAGCATAACGTCTCAACATATTACAAAAAATGAAATATATCCTGTGCTGTTTGTTTTTTCATTGTAAGGTCACAGAATAAATCTTCATCTGCATGTTGTAGGTCTACTAATAGTAAAAATACTAATAATAATTTCAAATGGTTTATTGATGAGTCATTCTTCTATGGCAGGGGGGCCCAAATGTGGTCCTGGTGGGCCAGTCGCTGGTACAGTTTGGTGAGTTTGGTGTTTGAGGAGGGGAACTGCCAAACTGCTGTCTTCCAGGACCAGATTTGGGCCCTTCTGTTCTATTGCACAGAGCTTGAGAACAATGGGCCTGATTTACCAATATCTTCCAAATGTTTTTCTTGAGAAAGATCCTTAAAGGCTCCATCAGATTTATAACCAATTACTTTGCACTAAGCATATTGACACCCAAACATGCACAAGTGTGCTCGTGAGTGTGTAGTTGTGGTTCTTACCAAACAACAAATCCCAAATAAAAAAACTTTGCTTAATGTCAGAATCCTTGTGAAATTTGTGTGGGTTTTAAGACGAACCTTTTTTGAGAACGGTTTTTAAATGAGACACACAGCATGATGTAAGCTTAATTAAACAACAAATGTAAAAGAGTTTATTTTTTTTATTCAATTCTTTTCCACATTTTGATGCACTTGTACATATTGGTAAATCAGAATACATGATATTTCATGATTTGGTCTCTCTGTCAAAAACCTCTAGATTTGACTAACAATTGTTTTTGTGTTATGGTGATCATGGGAGTGGACTGTTTGTTTAATCTTTCTTTATAGTTATATCTGATCCCTATATTGTATAGAGCACGGTTTCTCCCTGCATCTTTGAACCTGATGGATCATTTGCAGTTGCCTTTAGGCCAAGTCAGTATAAGCCACATATTGTTGCAATTAGAAAGTTGGTTTTTTTTGTTTGTTTTTTTTATTGTAATTTAAGCCACCAGATGGTTTTCTATGTCATTTTGGAACATTTCTATAGTGTTCATCATGAAATTCTGAACGGTGCTTTCACAATTATGAAAAACATCACAGAAAAAAAAATGGGGATCATGTGGATGTGAATAATCATTTCCCTCCATTCATTGTATTTTGAGGTAGAACTGGTGGATAAAATGAATAGTCATCACAAATAATTTTTTTCTTGATTAGAAGTATGAGATGTGGTTGATATAGATAAAACTCACTGATTCAGGGGACTTGACAGTTATTCAGTGGGGCAAAATAATATTTTGGCAGCCACCGATTCTGCAAGTTGTCCCACTTAAAAAGATGAGTCTGTAACGATGATCATAGGTTCACTGGTCATAGGTCACTGCGAGAGACAAAATGTGAGAGGTCTGAAAAAAATCTAGGAAAAAATCTAAGCTGGACAACACAGACTTTCAACTTCCTCCACAGATTCTTTATTGGGTTAAGGTGCAGAGACTGGCTAGGCCACTGCAGAACCTTGAAATGCTTTTTACATAGCCACTCCTTCGTTGCCCGGGTGGTGTATTTGGGATCATTGTCATGCTGGAACATCCAGCCACGTTTAATCTTCAATGCTCTCACTGATGGAAGGAGGTTTTTGCCCAAAATGTCACAATACATGGTCCCATTCATCCTTTCCTTAATATGGATCAGTCATCCTGTCCCCTTAAGCATAAGCATAATGTTTCCACCCCCATGCTTCACAGTGGATATGGTGTTCTTGGCATGCAATTTAGCATTCTTCCCCCTCCAGCACAACGAGTAGCATTTATACCAAAGAGTTGTGTTTTGGTCTCATCTGTCCACATGACATTCTCTTGCAAACTTTAGATGGGCCTAGACATGTGCTGACTTAAACAGGATTTAATGCTGACTTGAGCATTAAATCATCTATATATTCTATATAGTCATTTATATAGATAACAGGTTCAAACAGTTGCCATTAATACAGGTAATGAGTGGAGGATAGAGCTTCTATAAGACGTAACAGATTTTTGTTGCTTGTTTGTAGGTGCTAATACTTATTTTCTGCACCATTATACACAAATTCTTTAAAAACCATAATGTGATTTCCTGGATTTTACATTCTGTCTCTCACAGTTAAAGTGAACCTATGATCATCATTACAGACTCATCTTTTTTAGTGGGACGATTTGTAGAATCGGTGCTGCCAAATACCCACTGTAAGTGTCTAAAATAACACACAGATTCTGATCTTCTGCTTTTATTGAGAAGAACCATATTGCTGGTGGGAAAAGTATGTGAACCCTTGAAGTTAACTGGTTGTCTGAATACAAGCTGGTCAGGCCCCAAAGCAGCAAAGCAAGCCCTAAACTTAATGTTTTTCAGCACCATGCTATATGGTTGGGATGATGTTTCCATGGTGATATGCAGTGCATTTTGTTTGCCAGGTGTAGTGCTGCGTGTTCTTACTAACATACAGGTGGTCCTCAACTTACAACAATTTGTGGTTACGACGCTGGGGCACCATCAGTGTCTCCACTGTGTTTACTGCTGTGGTGGTACTTGGTTTCATGCACATAGTATGTTGAAACGCTTACGGTCACTACAGGAATAAAGGTCAGTAATTGTTCACTTCATTACTTTATTGAGTATGTGCTCCATTTGAGTCATGTAGGCGATTATGTTTGGGTATATGCAATTCAAGTTACGACGCATGCTGAGGAACGGATGCCTGTCGTAAGCCGAGGACGCACTGTAGTTCAATCTTAATTTCCTGAATCTGCAAAACATTGGACCACTGTCGAGTGTCAACTTGCTTTTTGCAAACTTCAGGTGTCCTGCAATGTTCATTTTAGTAAGCAGCAGCTTCCCTCGTGGTTTACTGCCATAGACACCCTGCTTGTAGACTCATGAACATGGAGGTTAGTCGGTTCCAATGAAGCCTTCAAATCTTTGGCTGCCACTTGGGGTCGTTTCTTTACCTTATTGATGAAAAAGTTTGTTGTGCTCTTGGATTCACATTGACTGGGCGCCCACTTCTTGGCAGAGTAGCCACAGTCCCAGAGTGTCTCAATTTAAAGATCTAGTAGACTGGTGATTTTGTCTTTGTTCCCTTTCCAGCTTTATGTAATCAATAATTCTTGATTGTAGATTCTCTGAATTTTTTTTTTTGGCTGAAGCATATTCTTATTGTGTGGAGCAAACTCAAAAGGTTTGAGTGGTTTTTATCAGTGAAAGTAGCTCTGGTCCATTCCTCCAAACTCATTTTCTTAAGCCTACAGTTAGCGTTTTTTGAGGTCATTAACTCAAGGGTTCACATACTATTTCCACTAGCAGTATGAATAGTTTATGGTTGTTCTCAATAAAGACATAAAAAGATCAGAATTTGTTTTATTATTTTAGGAACATTGTTTGTCAATACTCTTGATTTAGATGATCAGATCACATTTTATGGCAATTTATGCAGAAAACCATGAAATTCCAAAAGGTTGACATAATTTTCCTTGCCACTCTATATTAGGTAAGGGTGGGAATCACAGGATATCTCACAATATGATATACATGACCCACGATAATATTGCGATAGTGATTTCTGTGATTATCCATATATTACATGACAATGGATATATCACAGAAACATAGGGATGCATTAATAATTTACATAAGTAACAACAATGCTGTTAACTTTCCTCTAGTTGCGTGGTCGGAAGCGAGGACAAACTGCTACGTGCATTTCTGCACACATGGAATACTGAGTCTTTCCACTTTTTTAAAGAAGTGCTCCAGCAAGGAGTGTTGACTCGCGTTGCTGATTCGCCATTAATGTGCAGAAAGAGATGCTCCTAGATGTGTCTGCCACAAAATAATCGACCATCTGTTTCATCAATGTTCTAAAAGCCAAAGTCAGACTTTAGATTTAAATGTGGCTGAGGCGTTCTGCGTGCTAGCTAGTTGGGAGCTAGTGAAGGCTTTCACCCAAGTTTCCTGCACTCAGTTGAGCAGTGCCACCCAGCGGAGAGAAGTAGCATCAATGCCTGTAAGCCTGTAAGTTCATTCATTCATTGGAGATTTATTATTTTAGTGCTTTTTTTTAGGTTGGAACCATTCATACCTAAGTAACCACTGATGCTGGATTGTATCTGCAAAATCTCTCATTCATAAACCAGCTGTATGCTGCTGTACTTCATATGCTGATATTTTCCCTGAGTTGTTTTTAAAGCTCTTGCCCTGAAGAACCACTTAAGACTCAACTTTGGTGTCCTAATCTGGATTATGATGTAACATTATGAGCATCCTTACTCGAACCCTACTGACACAAACTCAAACGCCAGCCTTCATTCCTGTTCTAAATATGCCAGGTGGTAGGCTGTGTTATTAAAGTAGATCATTTGTGGAAAACTCCCTTTTTTTCCCACCAGTATTTCAATTGCTGTTTAAATGTGGTAATTTTCTAAATTAACTTTTTTCCCATGACCCTGGTCTTTTTTGCCAATTGTTAATTTTTTTCTCTCACAAACTTGAGGCTTGCATGTGTAATGTGCCAGAGCACCAATTCATGAGCTCTGCATGATCAAATTAGGTCATTATTATACAAGTTCCTCACCAATATTTGACTGCATAGGATATAATTAAAATTTATATAAATTGAATTTCTTGATATTTACATTCTTTTAATTAACTTGTAATGTACAGAAAGGGAGAGCAAGAATTCAGACATGTCTGCTACAGTCTAATGCAAAAGTTTGGTGATTTTGTAATTGAAGGACATGGGGAAAAATACACTATTTTCAGCAAACATTGATGCATAGTTACTTTTTATGCCATAAATTATTCAAAAATAAAAACATTCATGGTACTGTACAAAAGTTTGGGCACCCTAAGAGTCTCAGTGTCTTTTACAAGGTTTCAGGCCTTCATCAGTTTGTTAGATCTGATGCATGGCAACAGTGCTGTGGACTGATGAAGTTTAAATAGAACTCAAAGGCAACAATCAGCAAAGGCATGTCTGGAGAAACAGGACAATGATCCTGAACAGACCTCGAAATCCACCATGGACGCAAGCTGAAGGTTTTAGAATGGCCCTTACAGTGCCCTGATTCAAACATCATTGAACATTTGTGGGTAGATCTTTAAAGATTAAAAAGTGTTTGTTTCCAAGCTGTGATATTTGCCAGAGGAGGTGTTACTAAATACTGATTATGTAGGGTGCCCAGATTTTTGCACAGTGTCGTAATGTTTTCGTTTTATTCTTGTTCAATTTGACCTAAAAAGTAACTTTTTAATGTTTGCTAAAAATATTGTATTTTTTCAATTTCCTAAAGACTGTGTTTACATTGTTTCAATTACAAAATCAAAATCTGTTCATTGTCAAGGGGTGTCCAAACTTTTGCACAAGACTGTATAGCTGTATATTTTAACATGCATTCAGTGAACGTATGCTTTACACATACATGTGGCACTGACAGATATGAACAAATAAGTATGTATTAATATGAATAGACAAAGTGATGTAAAAAATTACATCATACCACGAATGAGTGTACATTCTTTGTTCACATTTGAAGTGAATAGCTGCACTGGAAATGTATTCTATATCAAAGTAAAAGTGTCTAAAAGATTAATTCCCCTCACTGAAAGACGAATGAACAAAATTTTGCTGCATCTTTGACACATGTTACGGTTTTCAAACCTTTTAGGGATGAATCGTGATTTTTATTTACTCCAATAGGCATTATGTAATAGTTCATACGACTATCATGTAGTCTTACAATGATCTGTTTTCCCTTGTTTAAAGCTTCTACCACTTTCCTCTACTTGTTTTCCTTGCTTACTACTCCCTACACTTTCAAGCGCCCTCGTACCCCAAAGCTGGGAGTGACCAGTGGACTCTTTAAAGATTGGTCAAATTGTTTATTCAGTTGTATTTTTCTTTACTCATTCATTGTACCAAAAGGTCCTATAAAGATATGTATATGTAGGGTAGACCTACAGCAATAAACAAAAGAAACATTTAATACTTTGTAGCAAAGGGACACTTCTGTAAATTGTAATTGTAACAGAACTGTTGCATGTGTAAAGCTTCTTTTACAGTAACAGTTGTTTGATGGCAGATTCCAGCAGACTTGGAAAAGGCCTTGTAGCGTACATCAGCATCCTGGAAAGCAAACGGTACAGGTCTGATTCAGATGATTAGTGGATTAATAGAGAGAGGCATAGCATTTGTAAACAGGTTTACTGACAATGAACCGAAGGAGCGCCACTGGTTTGGGAGGAATCTTCTATAGTCTTCTGCGCAGTGTTTCAGGCCGAGGTTTTACATGAGTAAAAATAAATTCAGATTAATAAAATGGCTACAATCATTTAATGTGGAATTTACCTACGTAAACCTTCTACTTTTCCAGAGTTTGATAAATGAGTCACCAAATATATAAAATATCAGCCTATTCTAGAGATCATCGTGTGTCCCTACAAATAATCATTTTCGATAAAGGCACAGTGAGGTGAACAATATAGCAAAATTAACATTCACATTGCAAAGTGTATGCATTAAAGTATTTATTTTATCTGAGGTTTGCAAATTTGCCAAATTTGACAAAATCTTATTTTTCAAAATAAGATCTTTTTTGCAAAAATAGCATATTTAAAGAACACGTACTTCATGGAAATAAATAATTATGATAATTTGGTTGGAAAGTTGCTGTGCAGTCGTTGTTGTTAGATTTACAGAGAGTATATTATTATTATTATTATTATTATGTTTCTTAATGAATGCTGCTATTCATTTTTTTAATTGATGCACAAATGATCTCCAGTGTACTGTGACATAATTTGTCATAATCGCAATAAAATCTGTACAGGTTTTTTAGTTTCTGCATTTTGCATCAAATTGGTGGTTCTTCGCTGAAGCAGGCACAGCTGTTAAAGAGTCCAGTGTTTGTCCTGAAAATGGCTCAATATAACCTGCTTCTCGAAAGCTCAGTGGCCTTTGAGTCCCCATGCAGGCATGCAGAAAACAAAGGGGCTTTTGTTTTGGCTCTCTGGGTCCTGCCATCATTATCATGAACAACAGAGACATGATCATGATTTCCTTGGCTTAGTCCAACAGTTCTACACCAGCTCAGGTTTTTCCTCTTATTTTAAACATGGTTCACTTTGCTGAATCTTCTGATGGAACATTTGTGCAATACTAACCACTGTGTCATTCATCACGTCATTCATCAATGGCCTTACAGAAGAAACTGTAGAGTTCCAGATCGATTGTAGAGATGAGTCTCGTGAGTAGAACGTGTGGGCTCTGTGTTCTTCTTAAGCAAGGGGCCACATGCTTGGAGATTAATGAGGGAAGCATGCTTGAACCTGAGAGGCCATAGGAATGTGGTAAATTCTGTGAATGATGTCATATATCTTAGGTTTGTTTGCATGTCTTAGGCTGCAGGGGGACGCTGTGCTCCAAGATGTTAACATGTCTACAGCATGTGTGTTATGGAGATGTGCTCTTTTCGTTCACAATCTTTAGTTATTCCAGTGTTGTTAGAAACCGCAGAGTTTAAGTTTTTTGCTCAGTAGTTGAAAAGGTATGGTCAAGTATTATTTTTTTGTTTTTAATGAATTAATTAAATGCTTTGAGTATTTTTTAGGATACATTGAAACTAAACTAAAATGATTAATGACCGGTCTCTGTTCTGGACAGCTCTGAGTTGCAGTGGTTAGTGCGGTCACCTCACAGCATGAAGGTCCTGTGTATTGCCAACAACCTGATAAAGGGGCTACAGTTTGACGAATGCCTAAAAACAATGCAAGTGTTCTAAACAGTTGAACTTTCCTTTATTATTTTGAGTGCTGGGAAATCAGGTCCAAAATAAGCACTTAACAAATGTATATATAGTATTTATTATTCAAACTAATAATTACAAAATTTTATGGCTTCATTTGCCAAAGCACAGTTTTAATTGAAATTTCTACACCAAACATTCTGTAGTTCAATGTCATCCAATGCCAATGTCAATCCATTTTTAGAGGGGTACACATCTGGGAACACCCCAGATCTGATTGTAAGCACCAACAGAGAGAAATAACAGCAGCGTCTGACAAAATACAGTTCTGTATCCACTGTTCACTCTGTTCTGTCCTGATGTTTACTCAAGCAGAAAAAACTATAGCATCTATGACACACATGGGCGAAAATGTAAATGCTGCCTTCTTTTTTGTTCTAGTTTTCTTTTGTTTTGGGTCTTGTGTAAGTGTCCTTCAGCTAATTCTCTACAGCGCCTGTAAACAGCATCAAGTCCTCTGTTGTTGGCTAGCCACGTTGTTGGCCATGTTTTTATCCAAGTTGTTAGCTAGCCATGTTGTTAGCCAGCCCCGTTGTTAGCCATGTTTTTATCCAAGTTGTTAGCCATGTTTTTATCCAAGTTATTAGCTAGCCATGTTGTTAGCTAGCCATGTTGTTAGCTAGCCATGTTGTTAGCTAGCCATGTTGTTAGCTAGCCACGTTGTTAGCTAGCCACGTTGTTAGCCAGCCACGTTGTTAGCCATGTTTTTATCCAAGTTGTTAGCTTGCCATGTTGTTAGCTAGCCATGTTGTTAGCTAGCCATGTTGTTAGCTAGCCATGTTGTTAGCTAGCCATGTTGTTAGCCAGCCACGTTGTTAGCCAGCCACGTGGTTAGCCAGCCACGTTGTTAGCCATGTTGGTAGCCAGCCACGTTGTTAGCCATGTTGTTAGCTAGCCACGTTGTTTGCATGCCATGGCAGCAGCAGGTGTCTTTCTGTGTGGAGTTTGTGTTCTCTGGTTTCCTCCCACTGTTCAAGGCATATGTTGTCTGTTGACTAGCTGCTCTTATTTGCCCATAGGTGTGAGTGGGTTTCTGCGAATGCTTGTCTGTCTCTGTTGCCATGTAATGGGTTGGCCTCTTGTCCAGGGTGAACTGCGCCTTGTGCCTGTAGTCAGCTGGGATTGGCTCTAGCTTCCCTGTGACCTGAAATAGAGAAGCGGTTTGGATAATGATTGAATGAATTAATGTATCTGTTCTCAATGTTATTTTTACTAACATAAACAAACTAAAATGGTTTTGAATAATATGACATGGTTCTGAATGTACACCTTTTTTAGAAATGTGTGCCTGGGAAACATTTTACCATGTTTCTGTGTTGAAAGTACTTGGCAAAGCAGGCTGTTCCATGGTTCACCAAATATAGATTCATTTTATTTTTATAGGTACTCAAATATAAAATTTGGTTTGAATGGATATCCCAAGCGCATAATTTGTATTGGTTGTTTTTTTCTGTGTCTGTTTTATGTACATTTGTATATTTCTAAAAAAAAATCATTTAATTAAAGCAGGTCAGACCTTTAAGTCACAGGCCACATTTTCAAGTATAATATTGAATGGGTCTGAATTGGCCACTTGACCTGTAACTGGCCTTTGGTCAGAGGAGTAGTAAGTGCATGCGATAGTGATAGTTTTCCACTGCTCTGTGAAGGCCATTCCAGCCTTTCTGTATGTGGCATTTGACTCTCTGACTTGAAATGTGCCACCTTTAGTGGTTGGAACTTATATTAACCCTCTTCCTTCTTTGCTGCGGTCTGATCATCTTGTGGACGACAGCCTGTTGTCTTCAGCTTCGTCTCTCTCTAACACATCACTCGTGTCCCCTTTCTTGCAGGGCCACTGTACAGGCAGATTACCTGGACAGAGGCGTTACTAACCCCTAACATTTCACCACACCTTAGGTAAGTTCTTGATGCTTGGTGGTAGTGGAAGGTGATCTGACAAAAATGGAATATTGTTGTATTGCAATTGTTATATTTAGTTTTCTATTAAGTTTGCTAAGAATATTTGAACAGACAAAATGCAAACCAATGGTCTTGAAAATCTTTTCTATAAGTACACTAATTTTTTCCATTTTACAATTTGTAAAAAAGAAAAAAGTTGCGCCCATCCAATCAGCTCCTTGTTAACTGCAGTTTTAGTGTAGCTGAGCGGTGTTCTCGGAAAGAAAACAGCTGCGATGGCGGAAATATTATAACACAATTTATCACAATGACTTTAATAAGCCTTTTTATTGCCCATTCCTACTGCAGTGGGCTTGACCTTACTTATTCTAGCTACAACATGGTTATTTCTCCCTCTGTGCTTTTCTTCTCAGCATCACATCTGGACATTTGGTCTTGTGAGTCTTTTGGTTTTATGCAATCTAGTTTTCTTTCCATACAAATGTTGTGCTCTGTTGACTACAGAGGATTACCATCTTGTCAGTAGAGCAGCTGTTGCAGGCTGTTGAATATGCACGTCTCGTGATAATCTGCAGTTTTTGGAGATCGCTGCCTGCAATCATAAACTATCATTCTGTGTGAGTTTTACTGTGTGATTGCTCTTCAAACCTCAGCATGAGTCGCATGATTGTCAGTCTTTTTTCAACCTTTTTTTTCTTAATCACAGGTCATGTTCCATTATCAGTGCCAAATGTTTGAAACAATAACTGTTGCAGCGCTCCTCCACATTGTATACATTAATCAGATTAATGACTGCAAGTTTCCAGTGGGGGCTTATCCGAGTGTCTCGCCCCTCCCTCCTGTGGCCTCATTACGCTGAAATGGAGGTCGTTGTTCTGCTGCTTGTTTGGTTGTCGCATTGACATGGACCATTTCAGAGTTGGATATGGATATGGGGTGATCATTTTCAGAAAGTTTGTTTCTAAGGCTGAACAGTTTTTAGATTTTTTTTAGTTTTAGTTTTTAAGATCTTTTTATTTTTTTATTTTTAGAACAGTATTGTGATTGCAATTTAAATTGCAATTATTTTATATAAAATAATATGCTCAGGCTTTTTTTGAGCATATTTTTCTGTCTTTATCTACTCATACCCTAAATGTACAGCTACAATGTTAAAACCACTGACAGTTAATGTGACTAACATTAATTCTTATTACAGTAGCACCTGTTAGACATGGGATATATTAGTCAGAAAATGAACCATGACTTTTTAAAGCTCTTAACTTGTATGCATCATGCATCATGTGGGTATTTTTGTAGCTTCTGATTGGTAGTTTATTTTCAGCGATGTTAGGTCATCCCCATTTTCAGCTTTGGACATATGGGGCTTTCAAGCTTATAGTTTTTGGCCTCCAACATACTGTTTTATAGATCGGAATGACCATGTTGTGCGTCATTATGTAGTTGGGAGCGTATAAGGAACTCCGGGCCCAAGCTGGGTTTTCCTATGGGACAAATGAGCTCTCAGACTGTAAGCAAGAATGTTCCAAAGGTTATACTTTTTGTCCTTTGTACATTTGTGTGTGTACTCACACTGTGTAGTCCAATATAACCACACCACCTACTCAAATTTCGGGCTACTTGACAGGATTTGCTAGTGTGTGTTCGGAAGAAAGGTAGGAGTTGCTTGGGCGTGTCGTTTCACTTCAAAATGACTGCATGGCTACATAGGCCTATAGTGTCTGAAACCACATAGGGATATTGGGAAATTCTTGGGAAGAAACCAGTTATCAGAATATAACTCTGTGCGTGTGTGTCTGTGTTTAAAATTACAAGCAATTTTAGACCATTTTTATCTGAATCCGTGGTAAATTCTAATGCAGTATAGATGACTGCTGGAATTTTCAAAATTGAAAAATGGAACAAAAATTGAAGGTTTCTTTTCAATAGTGAGGAAGTGCAGTTTGAAGCAAGTGTTTGATTTAATTTTGAAGTTTGTAATTTGTTCAGTCCTTATTGGTGGGGGTAAGCTTCCAGCACTGGTTAGCTAAGTGGCTGTGGAACTAAAAAAATATATGTAAAAAAAAACAATATGTTTAGCTGCCTTTGGGGCTTTGCTCCCAGTGTTTGCTATATGCTTAGTTAAGGCATAAGGTATACTGCAGTTAGTGAATGATTTTTAATAAATGTAAGAAAAAGGGAGAGAGAAAGAAAGACGGATAGCCGTGCAAACAAGTACCACATGCCGCAAGTTGTGTTCTCAAAGCCACATCTGACAAGTAGGGTAAATGCTGTAATGGATTCCAAATGTGCTGCCATTTACTATCAAGTTTCTGCCAGGCCTCTATTCCACAGCTCTGGACTGCCAGTACTGCTTTCCATTGCTGTCTGAAAACTCCTACATTGTTCTTCAAAATGAGCTCCGAGGAGAAGCATCCTACAGTAAGCTGCCCTTGGCCTTTATCCCGCACTATACTGTTTTTTCCCAGCCAACCATGACTCCAACGAATGCCTCACTTCATACTGATTTAGCCTGACAGATTTCAGCACTGATTTAGCTCGAAGACCCAAACAGAGTCAATGACCGATGCAATGTAAACATCCTCCGGCAGGAGGGTTGCAGCCCCTAATTAGCCTCCAGGCACCTCTTTAGCTCCATGTGTGGGGGCAGATTGTTGGGGGCCTTTTGCAGATGAGAGAAGTTTGTGCATCTCTGTCTGCTTGGGGTCTGTCCAGCCAGTCCCAGTCCCAATAGTCTGGAAGGGGATGCGTTTGTTCTTATTCAAATCAATGAATGGTTATAGACACATTTAGTGTCAAATTGCAGCAAGGGACTTTTCTAAAGCAGCAGACTGTAGATAGTGTTTCAGAGTAAATGCCCTTCAATTGAGTCATGGTATTTAAAGCAAGTGCTCAAGTGTTGAATATTCATCTTCAAAGTCTTAAAGAGGGTATAACCCACATTGTTCTTATGATTTTTCCCCCCTTGAAGTTCAGTTATAACCTATAACATGGTTTTAGTTACTGAAATCAGTTATCAATTTTTGCATAACCATTTTTCAACCCTTCTTTATCACTTGGAGTTTCTGTGCCTTTTAGACTGATAAATAAAACTGACTTCCATTCTGGATGTCCTGTATTGTACCTTTTTTAAACAAGCTATTGGGGCTTAAACACTCTTTACAACTTCAGAGTAAATGGCCATGGTTAATCTGCTATAGGCTGAATGGTTGTGACGTCACATAAACAGTGAATTCAACCCAGGCTCTTTTTGAAGCTTTGTTTCTGTATGTTTTTGTTACTTTTGGAACTTTGACCATGTTTTTCTGAAATTATTGGCCCTATATAATGTTTTAAGCTTTGATAACAGTTGGCATATATTCACATACATAGTTATTAAAGACTGGGCAAAGTGTCACTGTGAATTCTCCAAGGAAAGACTGTTTAGGCCTAATTAGTGTACCCGAAACAACACCCATGCTTGTAGTGGGGTTCCCACAATGCACCACACAGCCTGCCTGTTCTCAGATTCTGCCTGAAAGCTGCTTGATTCTTCAATATTTCGCTGTCATGTAATTACTGTTCCCATAGACACGCAGCTCCCTAGACATGTTCTCTTTTTTTAGTGGTTATCTCCGAAGGAAGGCCTGTCTTTTTCTTTTTTGTGGTGGACAGCCCTGGAAGCAGCCCTGTGTTAAACCACAGTGCCACAAACAATACATGAGGCCATGGTCCTCCCCTTTTGTGTGTTTTGTTACAGGACTAGGTAAAATGCTCATTGTGTTTTATTTCCAGTTGCTAGGATCTCTGCTGCTGGAAAGGCCCAGAAGTGCCAGGCCATGCCAAATCTCATGCTCCTTGGAATTAGCCTGGGAAACGTATCATTCAGACTCTGTGACTCTTGCACTGCTCGTGGACAGTACGTCTCTGTGGTTGGGCACTGAGATTCTTCACCCTGTATGCACACAGCTGTTTGAACAGTTGTTAGCTGGCTCTTTAACATCAGACCCCTTATGCCATTGTGTTCTCGCACCAGTTCAACTGGGATCTCATGGGCTTTGGTTATTTCCAGAATGCAGGATGACACAGCTGCTTGTCTCTACTCACGATATGAGAGTGAGGTTCTCCATTAAAGTTGGACGAGTGAAGTTTTGAAACTACAGCACAGTTTTTAACCCAACCTTGTCTGGAGCTTAAAAGAAATCTTTCTGAACCCAGCCTGAATGTGACCACCATCATCCAGAGGCTGAAAAAATGATAGCAGTTACAAGACCAACGAAGAACAATAAATCAAATGAATAAAAAAAATATTTACACAGTTGAGAAGGCTGAGCATTGCTTAAAATATATGTTCTGCTATAGAGAACTGACTAGTTGTTACTATTTGTAACTTTGATTTAATAGTAATCCTGATTTTTATTTATTTTATTTATTTATTTATTACTTAAGTTATAATTAGGAGAACAATATTTTTAGGAAACAGCTTTTGTATGCGTTATGTATAACTTCGCCTGAAAATGTCAATGTAATCCACCGTTAAATCCACCATTCCAGCAAGATTAGAATTTAAATTTACCATATAAAAAATGTAGCTTAATGTCCCTTAGTTATTATTATTCCCATAGGTTTGCCCTCCCCTCTCAGCGCACTTCAAGCAATGAACACACTGTATTACATGTATGCCTCTTATGCAGAGTGGCCCCAGTTTGTGTTATGCTTGAATACAGATGTCGAGTTTTAGTCTTTCTGGTGCTCTTGTCTACTTGGGATTTGAATCCCAGTCTGCTGGGATGGGCAATGGCACCTCACCTAATAGACACAAGCACAGGAGAGGAAATGTGTATTTTTATTTTTTGTAGGACTTCAGACAAAACTGTCTACGCAAATTGATGTTGCCTTTTGGAATGCCAAGTTCAGCCAAAATCAAGTACAAACGGAGAAACCAGATAATCCCTTATTTTTTAACCAAAGCTCTTTCTTACTGGCACCAAACAATCCTGAGTGATTTCCTTTAAGGTCAACCATGAGATATTTGACTTTCCAATTAGCAAGCATGGCTCAAGTGAGTTTCTCATATGTGTTCCCTTTTTGGCATGTCTGTGAGAAATGCCTTTGTTAGGAGGGGCCTGCCCATTGCCTACCCCCTGTTCTTACCGTCCTGTGCAGGAAGTTTAGAGGAAGTAACCCAAACTCCTTCTCTCCCTAAGAAGACAGCCCTCGCTGTTCCTCCTGTAGCACCATATTATCAGCAAGGACAACCAATGATATTATCTTCAGTATTGAGAGAAACAAATAGATTACCCACATTCAATTTTTATGAACAGTTAGGGATGAAAAATAATTTTGATCATGTATCTGCACCTAGCAGGTAAGCAAGCCTGTAAGCTGTTAGCCCTTTGTTAGTTCCACAGAGCCCCTTGAGGGTGTAAATTTTCCATTAGCACTGTTAGTGTTGGGCCTGGATTGGAAGCAGATGCTCTTAATGAAGCTTTCTCTCTGCCGGTTGCTTGCTGTGTCTGTCTGCGGAAGCTAGGCTAAATGACCTTGGCTCCAACAATACAGCTTGGGACCTTGGCCATGAGGTACTGTAAATACAGGGCATTACAGGAAAAGCCTGCACGAGGGTCATTCGGTTTAACTCTCTCATGCTTTTTGGATTGAAACCATAGCTTGCTCAGGAGTCCGTTTATTCAAAAAGCGGCGGCTTAAGGATTCTCTTGCCAGCGTTTGACGCAGTAATAAACACAGGTTATTTTTGAAGCATGAGTGAGGCAGCAAACGGGAGTTTCCTTTGGCTTCATGAGTGACGAAAGTGTGTCATATGCGTAGCTGAATGGACTAGCGCCTGAGTGACAGTGGCGGAGCTAGTCAGTGGGACGAGCTGGTAGAGAGGCTAGAGCATCGCTATGTTTAGCCGTCCTGACGCACCCAAGCCGGTGTAGAGCAGACTTGCCACGCTTTCTCTGAGGGAGACACAGCTTTGTTTGTAGGTGAGACTTGCCTGTTCTTTGCTTACTCCATGTCTGTCTGTTTGGCCTGGACTATTATGGTATGCTTGGGCAGCCATTGGGACACCTTGTTTTTGTGTGGCACTGTGTCAGTAAGGCAGTGGCTAATTATTTTTGCGGTGTAAAGCCGCTTTTCTGCTTTTACTATTTTTCGAGTTCCACTTTAAAATATTCTGTTCTGTTACATTTACATTTTTTTCACAGTCTGACAGAAAGCCGCCATCATTCCGTGCTGCAAGGGCGACCCCAAAATGTCTTCCAACGGGGACCTACAAGACGTTGGGAGCTATGGCAGCTTTTGGGAGGTGAGGAGAGCCTTTGCAAAGTACACATGCATACAGAACAACATTTTTCTATTTGAAAGCTATTTAAATAGATTGTGGATGTACACTTTTGGGGGGGTGAAATTGGTGTCAATGGGCTTGAACGCTGGTTTACGGGGTTTGTCTTTAGTACGTTCAACATGACTGAACACAGTTTAAAACTGTAATAATTGTATTTCTGCAGTTATAGAATGTAGTGTATTGTTTATCCTGTTCGTCAATGATCTGGACTCCTACCCGACTGTACAGCTGTTGTTTGAGTTTTGGAGAATTGTCAGCACTGTAGTGACACTGACATGGTAGTGGTGTGTGGGTAGGTGTTTGTGCTGGAAATATCTGGGCTGAGACTAACCACCAACCAAAAATATCCAGCCAGCAGAGGTCTTGTGGTTAGAAACTAGGGGTCTAGGCCAAAAAGATAACCAAGGTTACTTTCTCATCTGTACCCTTTAGTTCGTTTGTATTGAACTGTTGTGCATTTGACCCCTTGGTTCAGTTCTTTGGCCAGGTGTGAGCACAATAATAACTGCGCAGAGGAGGTGGTCTTGATCCAGTTCCCTTTGAACTGGAGTGGTTTATTTGTAATCTTGTGCAGCCCATGCTACTAGGCCTCAATTGCAAGTTGGAGCTAAATGGATGGCCCATTAACATGTATACTTATTAAACACCTGTTTAGTTTAACAGCACATCAGCACATCATTATACATGCATTTTCCCAGCATGTGGAGTGTAGTGACAGGTTTTGGTTTACATCAATGTTCTGCTGATCCACACCATAGCAAACTATAGCTGTGATATCATCCTATCACAAAGTTTGCAGCAACACATGAGCATCTTCAGGGTGGAAGAACAAAGTCAGTGTGTTAATAGATTGAACATCTTCACTCTGGCAGCTCTGTGGTGTGAGATCCACTCATACCAGCACAAAACCCATACCCTTTTGGTGTCAGTAGTGCAGAACTGACAACGATCCATCACACAAGCCATGATCCTGTTGGCATCTTGACCGTTTATGAACAGAGTCAAAAGTTACAGAATTATGCAAAGAAACTGAGGCTCTTCAGAATGGAACCTATGCAACTACAAAACACACAAATGGTAAATGACTGTAAACACTACCTTATTGACAGTGAGTATATGTGCATGTATATGTGAGTGAGAGCGCAAAAGAGAGATTCTGAAGCACAATTCTCAGACTCCCTACTGATTCTAAATTTCCTTGCCCTCCCTAAGAGGGGATATGCCCCTGGCTAATACTGTATCTGCAGTGCCCCTCCTCCACCTCTACTGCAGACACTCTGTCAAGCCTGCACTTGCCTGGAAAAGAGGTAGGAACGGATAGTGGGGCTCAGCTCACTAAAACTATTGAAAAGTAATAGGTGACAGACTTCCCAGTGCTTGTGGAGATGGTGACAAAACCAGACTCTCTGCCTTGCTTGGTTGCTCATTAGTGTGAGGGCTCTTGGTCAGGTTCTGTTTCAGGGTAAAGGCTAAAGAGTTTATTTATTGCTTGTTACGTAAGCCTGCACTAGGTGCCTGGCTTGCCAGACTGAAAATGGTCCAATATTATTTTCGTAAGAGTTAATAGTGACACGTTCTGTCAAAACAACAATTGCGTTTAGAAGTCTTTTCCAAATTTGCCTTGGTTTTATTCCTTATAGCTTCCAATAAAATTTTAAACAAGGGGAAAAGCAGTGACTCCGTTTGTTTCCTCTTCTTTTATTGTTGGATGAAGACTATGCAAGAAACCATGTTATCTAGGCCACAACTAATGCCAACTAGCAGGGTCACAATTCATTGTTTACAGATTGTAGCCGATATCAGTTGGAAGATTGAAACATCATGACATGCCAAGTTACTAAGCTCTCTAAGCAGGAGGAACAAACCTTGGGAGGAACCAAGTCTCAGAAGCGGAACCCTCCGCTGATTGACACCAGATAGCAGAAAAAAAGATTATAGAAAGAAATGAAGATGAAAAGCATCTTGATTTAAAGGTGGTCTTAGTTAAGTTGTATTAGCTTTTATGACTGGGAGGCTCACAGCAAAATAGAATAGTTACAAGTTGAATAGTTAAAATATAATACAATAGTTAGTAGATTAGATATACACAATTGTAGCTTATTACATTTATTAGCTAGCAAAACCTTTTTTTTCTGTTTTTCTTTACAATTCTTGGTTAACA
This sequence comes from Lepidarchus adonis, assembly GCA_037576955.1. Lineage (NCBI taxonomy): Eukaryota > Metazoa > Chordata > Actinopteri > Characiformes > Lepidarchidae > Lepidarchus > Lepidarchus adonis. Next base: position 3,739,057 of record JBBIGC010000039.1, read on the forward strand.
GATGCTCATGACCTTAACTAGGCTGGAACTGAGGTTAGGCAAGTTGGCTAATAGTGTGGGAAATATAATGGCTAATCCTGTATAGTCATTACCATACTGTTATTAGAAGAATAAAATGTTCTTAGCATTTGAAAGTTATTTATACTAGCATTTGACTCGTGGTTTTGGGTCATGCTCTGGCTCATGGCTTCCCAAGTTCAACATCTTCAATCTAGCCCCATAAATAAGTAGGAGAAAAAATTGATTACTTTTGTCCACACTCATAAAGTATCAAAAGAAAATGTGAAAGAATATCAGATTGTTTTTGCTGCTTTTTTCTGTCATTTTATTGGAGTTGCTCTCCATGTGTCCGCAGCCGGGGAACTACAAGAGGACGGTGAAGCGCATTGATGATGGTCACAAGCTATGCAATGAGCTGGTCAGCTGCTTTCAGGAGCGTGCCAAGATCGAGAAGGCCTATTCCCAGCAACTGAATGACTGGGCCAAAAAATGGAGGGGCATAGTGGAGAAAGGTGACGGGGATTTTAAATGTTGATTCACAGGGCATTAGGGGCTCTCCTAGCCGTCCCAAAATAAACTACCACATCAACTGTTAGACAAACACATTCCTGACAGCTGACAGGATAATTATTTGTTAATGAGCAGATTTAGTCAGCAGACATGGAAATGCATCTTGGTTTTAATCAGCTGAAACTTTATTTTGCAGTTTTCATGAATTTTTGATATTTCGCATAGGCTGGGGCATATTGATTCCTATAGAATTTTTGAACATGTGTGTGACTTGTCCAGTGTATTAAGGGCAATGCTGTGACCTGTGACCTTGGGAAGGGAAGACAGGATATAAGACAGGATTACTACTATGTAGGCCTCAGGCTGGGCACATGCTTTGATTTAATCTTGTGACAACCTTAAAGGGGCATGCACATTTATCAAAATTGATCTCATTCACTACTTATTCCTACTGCTTACTTTCTTCTAATCTTGTTTTTGGAATTGGGCTGGGAAATAGTGTTTAAAGATTTATACTTTACAAGAGTATTATTGAAATTGAGTACTTGTAGTTTAACTCAATTACAGTTCCAACAGAAAAAGTGTTTTAGCTTCTAATTTTCATTTCTGCCTTTATTACAAATCTTAAAGGCCACGGTAATTTTGTTTATTTTATTATCGTTATTATTGATTTGTTTTTGTTTTTTTCTTCAGTCAAGTTAATGTTCTTAGATCTTAAAATCTCTCATTTTTATATCTGGTAATGCTGCACAATCATTAGTAGTGAGTGCATTCATTTGTGTAAAATGTTTTTAATGTGTTTTGGTTGCAATCAGAGTTTGATCGTAATTTGTCCAGCATTAAGGTCACTTTGTTAATGCAAATGAAATATTATTTACCCATACATTTTTTTTGTTGTTGTTGCTTTAGTAAATATATACAGTATTTTCCGTCAAGTATAGCTTTTTTTTGTTTTTTACTAAAAAAAAATGAACTTCTGTTAAAACAAAATGAAAGTTTTACTTCTTGCTGACAGGTCCACAGTATGGCACCCTTGAAAAGGCATGGCATGCATTTATGAATGCAGCAGACAGGCTAAGTGAGATCCACATGGAGCTGAAGGAGAGATTGATTGTGGAGGACAGCGAGAAGATTCGCAACTGGCAGAAGGACGCCTTCCACAAACAGATGATTGGGGGCTTCAGGGAGACCAAAGATGCAGACGAGGGATTCCGCAAGGCCCAGAAACCCTGGGTTCGAAAACTTAAAGAAGTAAGTGTCCTATTGTAGCCCTTAAATACAACCGTTTTCTGTAAATATGGCTTGATCTACTATAGCTGGATCAGTTTTTAAAGTGTTGATTACTTGGAAAAGTACTGTAATTACAGTGATTCCTGACAAGAATTTTTATTATTTTTTTTAATGTGGTTTGACAACAATGCTACAACATGCAGTCTGTGGTAATTAGTGGAAATTAAAGTAGATAAGAGCTTCTAAAACCCAAAGTTTGTCAGCAATTTTTGGAATTGTCCCGCTCTTTGTACAGCACCCATGTTCAGTATTTTTGATGTGCCTGAGTTCAATTTGGGGTAATTACAGGCAACTTTTATCCTTCATCTAATCCTTGCCCTTGTGCAACTAATCCTGCTCGATTAGTGCTTCAAAGGCCATTCTCATTTCATGATTTTGTTCCATTTGTGACAGGTGGAGTCCTCAAAGAAGGGCTACCACCAGGCCCGTAAGGAGGAGCGGACAGCAGTGACCCGTGAGACCCATGCAAAGGCTGATCCTACCAAGTCCCAGGAGGAAGTGCGAAAGTTCACAGACCGAGTGGAGAAATGCAACCAGGAGGCTGAAAAGGTAACGGAGAACATTGCGGCACATATTGCTGTAATAATAGATATACTCTAATATACTCTTAGTTAAAGCTGAAAACCTGTCTTGATATCACAGTACTTCATATTATGATTTTCTATAGATGTCCTGATATTAATTGAAGAGCATTTCATAATAAACAGCACAATCTGTCCTGGTCAGTTAGATTTATTCTAGTATTTGAAAAGTGAAAGTGACTTTCTGTCATTGTGAACACACGGTGCACCACAACGAAATTTGTGCTCTGCATTTAACCGATCACACGTGCACACGTGGAGCAGCGGGCAGCTATCAACAGCGCCCGGGGAGCAGTGAAGTGGGGATGGTACCTTGCTCAAGGGTTCCTCAGTGGTGCCCGGGCTGGGACTTGAACCTGCGACTTTCGGATCCCAGGGGCAAAGTCCTAACCACTAGGCACCACTGCCCCATTTGATACATTCAACAAAAACTTTTGGTTTTTGATCATATTTTTGGCATCACTGAATCTTTTGTCTGAACAGATAATAACCCTACCTTAGTAATCTAGCAAAACTGTTGGTGTATGTTAGTTTTGTAATTAAATTTACTCCTCCTCTTTAAACACTGCTTCCATTATAATGTCATGAATAGGTGTGAATGAAGTGCACTCACTGGAATGGTTTGTACTGTATCCGAGGGTGTTCTGATCTGTGTGTGTCTCTGTCCTTGGGGAGTGTGCAGTGGGTGGAGACGGGAATGCCAGAGTTTCTGTGAACTTGAGACTAGACGCTGCTTGTTTGCTGATAATATAGTAGTGAAGAAGCTTCAGTGTTGTTTTGAGTCTGTAAGTGCAGTAATTGTGTTGTACATATATGGGCACCTGTAATAACTTTAGGAACTGTAACCGTTTTAGGAACATATACAAGTTGGAGGTTGTCTTTACACCCTGGTATAAGTCCTGACAGAAAATCACCCTCCTGCTTCTACCGCTTCTCTTATTTCCATCCTGTTGTGAGAACAATAACGTACTACTTCTCTTTTTACATATTGTACCACCTCAGTACAAATTCCCTGCTGCATTCCTGCCAAGGGATCGTATACTTTTACACTGTTATTGTGTAGAAGGAATGAAGGAAGCAGGTTTTCTTAAAGGGGAAAAAAGGTTCCAATTTTTTTTATCCAGCATATAACTGAACTAGCAGAAGCTTTTCTATAAATTGAGTTGTTTTGAATTGAGAAGTACTGTAAAGCAATATTATTTATATTGTAAATTTTCTTACATCATGCAATAGGGCTGAAGAGTGCTAGGTTTGTTAATTGTTTTGGGATCTTGGCTTTTGTAATAGTGTGTGTGTGTGTGTA
>JBBIGC010000039.1:3742840-3754450 GCA_037576955.1 Lepidarchus adonis
ATGAGCGAGAGAGACTTTTTTTTTCTGTATAGTCCACGGAGCACACCGGGTTACATTTCACTGCTGGTCATACTTGTATATCCTAGTATGTGATGAATAAAGCATCTTGAATCATTCTTAATCCAGATGTGAAATTTCTAACTTGTGACATTGCTTTTACTGTGTGCTGTTGACATCTTGACCATCATCCAGTTATGTTGGTCTGGCTGTTCTGATGAATCAGGGGTCTCCCTTTACCACACAGTGATTTCTAGTGAATGATGAAGGCAGGCATGTGCTTCCTCCTAGTCATGTGAGTCTTTATCTTTTGGAACTGTATTGGACAGCTCAACTTGCTGAGAGAAGAACCCTGCCAATTGTGTTAGATCAGCTAACAAACACTCACATGGGTGATGGAGGTCGAGGGAGGTCCATCCCGTCCTGCAAGAGAGAGTCAAGCCAATTATTCTCTCAGTCTCCCTGCGGGGACATGACAAGGATCGAGCTTGCAGTCTCACATAAGTTGGGTCAACGCTTGCTTTTCCTGATTGCCCCACTCTGAAGCCTCTCTTCGCTGTTTGTTTTAAAAATCGACTCTCGCAATCATTACTTTTATCTCTTGGTCTTGAACCAAAATGACATATAGTTGAGCACTTCTGAAAAGTCAAACTGAGAAAATGACTTTATGTAATCAGTACTGAGTCTGAGGTTGAAAACATCTGTTACTGCATTTATGAATCTGTTCAACAAATTCATGGACAAATTTATAAACTCCATTACTAGTTACATAAATCACTTAAAAAGGCATATTAAATAATACTCTTCTTTTGTCTACTCTTCTTTTGTTCTGTTCTCAAGCCTGAAATAATCCCACCCCTCCAAATATTGCTTGTATCATCATATTTAAGCTATATCCACTGATAAGTAGTGCAAAGCAATATGAAAGTATTTATTGTTACAGTGCTAAATTGTGTCAACAGCATGATATTCGGAGCATTTCGTAATATTGTCAGGACTTAAACACTGTTTCAATTCGAAGAGAGTGCCATTTGTTTCGCTTAAGTGAACTTCTTGTACTGCGGTCTGAAAAACACAGAATACAAATCATTTGTACTCCAGTATTAACAAAAACAAATAAGGCCTTCTTGCCTTTTTTTTGCACTATTTTGATCTCAAGATGATGGAAAAATACATATTGTGTATGGAAAACATTTCATGATATATTTTTGCCTTATCGCCCACCTCTAACAGTAACACTCATTACTGTGTACCAGCAATTGTGGCTTGGTATGGGTGGTGGCTGTTTTTAAGTACCAGTATCAGCACTGAAACCCTAATACTCTACATTAAACCTTATACACTGAAGCACTGAATTAATTTTATATGTATATTTATGGTGTAAGAATTTGTAAACCCTCACAGAACCCGTTTCTGAACAGGCCCAAACTTGAGTTTCACTTAGTACTGCAGCAAGAAGCAAATGAAAGCTGGACTGCATCCAGATATTCAAAAGTGAAACAAAATTCAGCCTTGTCAAGGCAGCAAGCGCCAACCCCCACCAGCCGAGCTTATGAGGGAAACCTGCCAAGGTTAGGGTACCCCAAGGCACAGTGGAAAAACTCAAACCCAGTGCCAAGAGTAAAACATGTGATGTTCTAAATTCTGGTACATTTTCTGCTGATGAATACAGTCCATATTAATACGCTTGTGTACTTCAGTTTCTGTGCTGCACTGAAAGAGACCACCAAGAAGCGTGTATTTGCCACAACTGGTAATACTTAATTCTGCAGAAAAACCCACAAAACCAAGGCTGGATTTCTAACTCTTAAGACATGGCTGTAAATTTCTGTCTGCCAACAGTATGTAGAACAGTCGTGTCAATCGTGGACTTTTTGTGTACAGTGATGGGGGAGAAGTATTCAATCACAGATAAATTTACTTCCAATGCATATTTCCACTTCACATGTATACATATTGTCTTTAAATTATATCAGATAAATATAAGCAAAAACATGAGTCAATCAGACAATAGTGTGTAAGTCTGAAAACACACAGTCACCGCAGTCACAGCTGCTGACGCTCTTTCTATCTTAAATGGGGCAGCCATAGCCCAATGCGGGGCAGCCATAGCCCAATGGTTAGAGAAGTGGGTTTGTGACCGAAGGGTCCCAGGTTCGATTCTCGGGACCGGACAGCAGGCTGAAGTGCCCTTGAGCAAGGCACCTAACCCCCAACCGCTCACCATGTATGTCGCTCTGGATAAGAGCGTCTGCTAAATGCTGTAAATGTAAATGTAAAAATAGTTAAATAGCATTAACCTTTGTTCTACAGAAGTTCTGTGGAGTTGCAAAAGGTGAGCTAGTGTTTGTTCCCCATCTGCTTCTGTGAACCTTAGTACCCATGACCATGCTGCTGGTTCACCATCAATGTCTTTCAAATCGCAGCCAGTTTTAGTGTTTTCTGCATTGTGGTTTAGTTTAATGGTTATGAGGGTCTCTCTGTTGATGACATTAAACATTCATTCATCCATTCATTATCCAAACTGCTTAATCTATTTCGGGTCACTGGGGAAGCTGGTGCCGAATCCAGTAGACTATGGGCCAAGGCAGGGTACATCTAGGCAGGAGGCCAAACCATTGCAGAGCAACATTTAAAATCCTCTAATTTATGAGTTACTTCTGATACATTCAGGGTCATTGTCTGCCTAAAATGTGCATCATCTCCCTTTCTTGGCTGATTAATTTATATTTTTCCCTGTTGTTCTTCAGGCTAAGGATCGGTATGAGAAAGCTCTGGAGGAGCTGAATCGTTGTAACCCACGCTACATGGAAGACATGGAGCAGGTGTTCGAGATCACCCAAGAGGCTGAGAAGAAGCGCCTTTGCTTTTTTAAGGAGGTGATGCTCGACATACACCAGCATCTGGACCTGTCCAGCAGTGATGGGTGAGCATATTTTTCTGCTGTCATTTTAAAGTTAAAATTTAATGACAATCTTCTTTACACTTGACTAGGGGCGTTTGGTCTAATTTTTTTCCCCAAGTGTGATATTAAGCCATAATACGTTTGACATCATGGAAAATTCCTATCATTTCAACTGTAGTGTTCTTTTCCCAAATCTTGATGCGTTCAGTAGAGGTTTACAGCCCCTGGGGCTCGTTTAATAATTCCTAGTCATGTATTTGCTGAGCAGGAAATGGTGCAAATATTTCAAAAATGGTAACTATTAAGTAGCTGTTCTCTTTGACCGTGGACTCTCAGTTATCATTGTTTACCTAAGAAAGAATGTTTGACTTCTTGTTGTCTATTAACCAGGGTTTTTCGGGCAGAGGTTGAGGCAAGGATAAAGTTTTGGATTGCATTCGCTAGTTTGTTCATAAATAAATATTGTCATCTGCCTTAATATGTATGTTCTGCGTCGATATGGATCTGAAGTCATACAAAAACATTCCTCGATCATTCTGCTCCAGGGACATCAGAATATGATTTGCTTGTGCCCTCTCTGTAATTATGTGGCTGCTGTTAGTCCTGCTGTGTAATTTGTGTGCAAGAATCTCCGCTCTGATCTGGTGTTTGGTTAAGGTGTGTTGCTCCATCCCACTCAATTTGCAGTCTGCTTCAGGCACCACACCTATTAACCTGTGGTATGCGGGTATTTCTTTAGGAAATGCGTTTGATGAATAACTTAAGACAAATAAGTGGAACAAACGGTTGGAAATTCCCAGTTTTTTTTTGTTTTGTTTTTTTGTTCTAGTAATTGCATTTGTTGACTGCAGCATTTGATTTAAAGAAAGTAAAACAAGAACAGCGTTACAAAGTTACCGCAAAATTCCTCTTTTAGGTTTAAGACCTTGTACCGTGACCTAAGCCAGACTATCAATGTGGCCAATGACTCTGAGGACCTTCGGTGGTGGAGGAATACGCATGGACCTGGAATGAGCATGAACTGGCCCCAGTTTGAGGTAAAGTATATATTGGCTTCTGAAATACACTATGAATTAGCCTCAGTTAAAAACAGAAAAGTGTGATCAGTAAGAACTTTGTTTCATTACAATGCACACTTGTTTATGTTTGGAATGACAATGTTCCTCCAGGGCCTGGGTTCAACATGAACACAAGTCCCGTGTTCAGAACCACAAATCATATTAAACAAGACCATGTGTTATAATATCAACTAAATTACATACATTGGAGTGAACAAATTGGTATGAGAGCCGACAATAAGCCATCATCTTCATGGAAGAAATGTGGTTGGAAAAAAAAATCTTGAATAACCTTAATCGGCAATTACTTAAACATTTGGTGAGATCAGATCTCAAAAAAACAGCAGCATAACTCATGGCTATGTTCAATAGTGAAAGTAAGAGCATTTTAACGCACCCAATGTGAAGAGAACTTGAGGGATTAGGACTAAACAGCTGTGTAGCCTTAAGAAAGCGAAGCTAATTGCAAAAAAGACTTCAATTTGCTAGGAAGCAGAAAGATTGGACTCTGGAGCAATGGAAGGTCATGTGGTCTAATGAGTCCAGATTTACCCTTGCAAAAGTTCAACTTCTCCATCATCTCTACAATAAATTAACACAACTCTGGATGAAAATACAGTCTCATCCAAAAGTTTGGCCACCACTTGATAACACATTTTGGTCATTTTTTAAATTGAAAAGGTGTAAACACAACAAACATTGATGCATAAGATAAAGAGAAGATAAACCTTTATTGTCCCACAAGTGGGAAATTTGCATTGTTATCGTAGAAAGAACAGCAAAACAAGTAAAATAAATAAATAAAAAATTACAAGTAAAATAAGAAGTGAATATTTACACCAAAGAAAAAATGATGTTTGAGTCAGGGGACTGTGATGGCCATTTCAAAACCTTCACCTAGCATCTCCTAAGGTAGTCCATGGTGGGTTTTGAGGTATGTTTAGGATCATTGTCCTGTTGTAGAAGCCATCCTCTTTTTAGCTTCAGCTTTGCTGGTATTTAGTGGAATCCATTCTTCCCTCCACCCGTGCCATGTTTCTTGTGCTTCTGGCTGCAACACAAGCCCAAAACATGATTCACCCCCATTCTTAATGGTTGGCAGGATGTTCTTTTCATGTAATAATGTGCCTTTTTTTCTCCATACATGCCTTTGCTGATTGTGACAAGTTTTATTTTTAATCAGCTGCTTAGAGGAACCCATGGTTATTGAGTGTCCTAGTGTGTGCACAAGGTTTGAGTATTTGTAAAGCTTTGACATATTCACCAGCTGACATTTACCAATGACAGCGGTTGCCATACATCAGATCAGAATGAGAAACCTTGTAAGAAAAAAAGAGAGACTTTGGAACTTTTGCACAGTGCCATAATAATGTTTTTATTTTTTATTTTCAATTTATGGCATCAAATTATGCCCCAATGTTTGTTGAGAATATTGTGGGGTTTTTTCCCATGTCCTAGAGAGACTTTTAACATCTTTTCAATTACAAAATCACGCAAATCTGTTATGTATCAAGGAGTGCCCAAACTTTTGCATAAGACTGTAATTGTGACATTGAAATGATGCTGCACCAATTGCATGCCATAATCAAAGCTAAAGGTGGTCCATCGAAATATTAGTGTGTGACATTTTTTTTCGGACAGGCAGTGTATCTTGGCTTGTGATAAATGTTTAGTTAACGTTATGTTTTCTCTGAAGTTTCCAGTTTGCACAAAATGTAATTAAGCAATGTTTCTGAAACCTACATTCTGAAGCAGGAATGTTGGGATTTTTATAGTGGCTGTATCTTAGGTTTATGCAATTAATCACATTGTAATTTTACTTACCGTTTTGGCAAGGTAATCAAGAAAAAAATAGTGCTGTATTCTGGGACACCATGGTATTTTTTTTATTGTGTTGGGTCCACCGGGTTTTTCTGATCAATCCATAATAGACAATACTATTTTTTTTTTTTTTTTAGTTGAGTTCTATATGAAAAATCAAATTTCCAAAGTAAGTAATTGCATTAATTACAATTATTTTGGTCAATATTGATATCACAATTAGGATTTTTGCAGTAATCAAGCACCTCTACCATAGCTTTGTTTGCCGTAGTTTGAAGTACAGAACGAACTGTAACTCATCCCATTTACAGGTACAGTATTAATTACTCCCAGTTTGAGATACAGTATGAGGTTCAGTAGGAACTGGCGTTAATTTGAGATACAGTTCATACTGGGCTCTCTGAGATACAGTATGAAGTGACCTGACTTTAAGGTGCAGTATGAAGAAAGCTCGGTTTGAGGTACAGTATAAACTGACCCCCTTTCATTGCAATTTTTTAATAATGTTTGTTGACCAGAAATGTCAGTCCAGTATTTTTCCAAGCATGAACAAATGAACGGACATGCTAACATTTGCTTAGTGAAGAGACATGGCATTTCCAGTAGAAGCTCAAACAGTGCAGCTGTATCCGAGATGTCATTCACTGCCATTTTGAGACGTGAGCTTTGGACTTGGTGAATTCTAATGGGCTGAGGGTGAATGCGCTGTTGTCTGTGCATTGCCCATGAGTGGCCTCTGGAATGCCAGATTCTTCTCACTGTGCCAGAACCTCCTGCTCTCTCCCCTCCCATCACTTTTCCTTTCCTCTCTGCAGCAGCCCTCAGACCCTGAGGATAAAATTGCCTCTCCATCAACACCACAGCTCAACCACGCCACCCACATGGGAGCAGAGTTGACGTGTTCCACGTCTGTGTAAATGAATATGGTGTGTGTTTGTGCAGCTTGAGTCGGTCCTAAAAAATCTACCTGAATCCTTCATTAAGCACTTGGTGGCATCTGCATACAGGTCTTACAGCTCAAGGCTGTCCCAACCACAGCCTTGCAGGGGAACTTTCTGCACACGAATAAAGTAGCATCCTCGCTCTTCCTCTGCACATTGGACCTCTTTGTAAAGACCAAAGCTGTCTTTGGCACTGTGGTGCAATGGCGGTGCACTGCCTGTGGATGGCAACCCATCGTGTAGCAAGCAAGTTAGCCAGAGACAACATTGGAATAGAGCTGCAGCCAAGGCCATATTCACGGGCTGCAGCTCAGCAACTGGAAATTATACGTAGCTTTTTAGATCATATGTAGCGCAATGGATTTTCTTAAACCCTTTATCTTACATTGATCATTATTACAAAATCTGTTCTAGGAAATCTGGGTCTGATTTATCCACAGCAGTGTTATTTGATACTAGACACCAGAAGAATGTAATACCTCTAAAAGCTTCCTTACAGAAGTTTATTATCTCATGCCTGAGACATTGTTGAATGATGTGGAACCCAGTTCTAGTCCTGGAGATCTGCCACCCTGCAGGGTTTAGTTCCCATCCTGATCCAAGTAATATAGGCCCTCAGGTGTGTCAGAATACAAGAGGCAGGTGTGTAACATCAAAACACTCCAGGGTGGTAGATCTTTAGGACCGGAGTTGGTCTCCTTAGCTGACTATGTGCAGATTCATGGCAGTGATGTACAGCCAGGATGTCTTAAGGCTTAGTCTCAAAGTCATTTTTTTTAAATGATTTTTTTTCATTCAGCAAATAAATTGTGTTGTAGGGGGTTGTAGACATCAGAGCCCCTAGTTCTTATGTAAAAAAAAAAATACTGTCAAAGACAACTTTGAATGACTTTGTTAATGTTTCAGTGCTTTAATGAAGTGCTTCTCACACAGTAAGCTCTGTTTCCACCAATTTCTCTCTGCTCTCTGTATGAGAGGTCAGGTCGGGTTGGGGAAATATTGCATCTCTGTCGAGGTGTCCATGGCGACTGCAGTGCAATCAAGGACAGCTGGCATTAATTTGAACCTGAAAATAGGAATTAAAATTCAGCGCAGCCAACATTTCAGATGGGGGTTTGCCTCTGGGTCATGCAGGATGGTTTATTTGTCCAGGTAATTTGTTGCTTTCTGCTCTGGATTTCATCAAACTGTCCGAGTGCCCTCGTCTTATTAAAACCAAGGGGAGGACGTGTGATTCTCACTTGCTCACAGATGGAATTTCCTTTTAAAGGATCATGGGGAAATTACGTTTTAAGACATTGCCAATTATTCAGCCCATAGTAGTTTAACTCCACCCATTCATGCTGAAGTAATGAGTGTTTCTGAGTGCTTTTTGAATGAGGCACAATGCATGGGAGTCAGTGAGGATTACCATGTTTCCATATGTCTTAAAGTCACAGTAACAACATCTGCCCGTTTTATTCCAATGGATGAACTGAAGTAAGAATGCTGACTATTTTTGGGGCATGAAACTAAACACAGATTAATGGATTGTGAAGGTAGAGATGCTGAGCTAACCAGTCAGATCAATTTACTCATTGTGGAGTTTTAGTCATTAACCGAAGTGATGCTCTACGTGGGTCATATTTAGTTGTTTTGTGGTTTAAGGCACTGATGGCAGTCTTTTGTGTTTGTGCCTATTTAATCAGGAGTGGTCTCCAGAAGCTACTCGCTCCATCAGCCGCAAAGAGAGGAACAGCCGTGCTGATGATGTGGTCACCTTGACTAACATTGTGTCTGCTGGGGATGAAGCTCCTCAGACCCCGCAGAACACCACACGGTAATACACACAAACACACACACACACACACACACACACACACACACACACACAGAACTGTCAATGCCATTTCTTTGATACAGCCCCCTGTGAATATTTTAGTCTTTGCCATGATGTCTAGGATTTCTGGGAAGTTACAGAAAGGAGGAAGTAGGGTTTGTTATTTGAGCTGCTTGTTCTCATGGGAAAATAGATGCTTGTGATAAATGTTGTTCATTAATCTCTTGACTCCGTTCTTTACTGTTTAGGGAGCGATGTAATTGACCTCTTGTTTGTGGTGTTGCCTGCACTATGTGGCACATTCAGCATTTTCAGAAACTTTAACGTTAGCATTGTTGGCTACTTGTATTCTTGGTTATTTGTTTTCATATCTTGGTAACAGTGGCTCCCTGCGGTGGTTTCTTCCTGTTTCTAGTTAGTGCACTAATTATTGCACCGTATCTCCTGGGCTTATTCAGCACAATTTTGTTTGTGTGTGTTTGTGCAAGTAACATGCATTCTGTTGGTGGTGGATTTGAAACAGTCCACTTGGTTATAAATGTCCGTAACAAAAGAACAGCGGAGTCCCACATGTGTGTTCTGTGCGGGTGGTACGTAAACACACACACACTTAGACATAGGATGAAGCAAGCTGGAGTGTATTATTAAGCACAGCAGCTTCCATCCTTATTAGTCTGGTCTGTGTGTGACTCTTTCAAATCTGCAGGTGGCACAGAGGGGAATGCCATTAGCCTTACAAATGTCCCAGAGCACATTATTTACATAGCACTTCCCTTTTGCTGTTCTGATTATCAAGGTAAATTCGTCAAGTACTTTTAACAGTGCAGACCAATGCACTTTACATTCAGTGGTGGGTTTCTAAAATCTGAGGTCTACTTTTTGATTATGAAGGATCTCACTGTAACCGGTTTGGTGAATCATTCATTCTCCAAACTCCTAATCCCATTCAGGTTGTGGGGAAACTATACCTGATCCCAGCTGACTATGTGCTCAAGGAGGGTTCACCCTGGACAGGAGGCTAACCCATCACAGAACAACACAGACAAACATTCATACACACACACCTGTGTGTAATGTAGAGTAGCCAGTCAACCAAAACCACAAGCCTTTGGACAGTGGGAGGAACCTGGAACACCCAGAGGAAACTGGGAGAGCTTTTACACTCCACACAGAATTGCACCTGTGGATGGCCCAAACTCGGGCTATTTGCTGTGATAACACTAACCACTGCCTCAGCTACAGAAGAATCTGAATTTCAGATTTTTTAGGATTTGGTATGTTCATCTTTGGCTGCACTTTTACTGGTAGGGGTGCAATATGTTTTTTTACAAAAAACCTGTGATGAATAGACCAGTTCTACCTGAGATTTACCTGAACACATGCTTCTGTGTATGGAATGAACAGGTGGCCTTAACATGTTCACAAATTTGCTCAAATGTGAATAATGACCAAGAGATGATACTGAATATTGAATATTTGGTAAATATCTGGTAAAAATGTACCAGGATTTCAGTGAGGTCTCAGACTGCATCTCCATTTGAAAGGTGTTGCATTTGATAATTGACTTGTTGTGTAACACCTTAATTAGAATTAACAAAGTGAAGCCTCTGTTCTCTTGCCCTGTGGGAGTACTGGTCTTTTTTATAACAATCATTTGGGACCAAATCTAGGATGAGAGGTGATCAAGAACTACTGTGCTTTGTGTTAAACATGATTGATTACTTTCTGGCCTTTTACATGCTTGTCTATGGGAATTGATTTCCTTTGTATCCTCTACCATGCTCATCAGTCATTGCATCCTTTAGTGATTATTCTAGTTTGGCCCTTTGCTTTAGAACTATTTAATCTTTTTAAAATGCATCAGCAAAACCTTTTCACTTATTACTTTAATTAATTTTTTGGTGATTAGATGATTCACATGTGACTAATCTGTGCTCTTCTTTTTGATTATAGCAGTGGTGCCAAAGACTACTCATCAGACTGGTCTGATGAAGAGAGCCCCAAGAAGTACATTGCAGCAAACGGGGTAGAGGCAGAGGAGGAGGAAGAGAAGGTAGCGGGTGTGCGCGTTAGAGCACTGTATGATTACACTGGCCAAGAGTCTGATGAGCTGAGCTTTAAAGCAGGTATTAATCCCTACTAATGCTTATTAATGGCACACACACACACACACATCATGTTGGCCAATAGCAAATTGTGTTGGAGCACGCTTAAAGCTTGATGTGTGGCAGATATGTCTAAATGCTCTGCTTCTGCATTGACCTTTTCTCAGAACAGAAGATGGTTGATCAACAGCTGGCAGCCTCAGCTGGATCAACAGATCATTCTGATTGTCTGACAAAAGGCAGAGTAGAGCTAGACAAATCTAAGCATGAGTGCTTGGGTATTAATGTGATTTCTAAACACAAAAAACATCTAAAAGGACATTTCAACATGGGTTTTCTAGAATATGTTATAATTAGGGATGCCCCAGTCATGCTTTTATGCTTCCAAGTCTGATCTGAGTAAATTATGGAGTATCTGCATTCAGCCAGTGCCCAGCATGCTGTTGACTCAGCTTTACACGCTCTTTTGTATGAGATCCTAATGCGTTTTAATACCGCACACTTTAAATTAAATGAGTGGTAAATCAAGTGTGAAGTGAGGCTAAGTAACAACACTGAGCAAATATTGGAATTCCAAATATCTGGTGAAACGAATTGCAGTCACATCTGATAAAATGCAGCATAGTTTATGGTTAACTTTGCTTTAAACCTCTAGTGGAGCATAGCTCCAAAAGACGGCAAGATCTTGTAATCTGTTTTTAGGTGTCGTATTGTATTAAATGGAGCTCTTTTACTACCGCCTCACAAAATGCTCATATTACAGACATGTGCTACTTTACTGCTCTCTATTTACAGCACATGTGTGATCACTGGTGTAAAACAAAAGAATGGGCTTTGGGTTGTTCTTTAATATAATTTAAAGTTATTTAAGGACATTTTAGTTTCACTGTGTAGAAATAACACTTTTAAACTAGCCCCCCCTCCTCAATTCACTATAATGTGTGGGACAATTGACTTCACAGTT
>JBBIGC010000039.1:3759776-3781836 GCA_037576955.1 Lepidarchus adonis
TGTCTCTCGACTGGCCTGGGAACGCCTTGGGATCCCTCCGGAAGAGCTGGACGAAGTGGCCGGGGAGAGGGAAGTCTTGGTATCTCTGTTGAAGCTGCTGCCCCCGTGACCCGACCTTGGATAAACGGAAGAAAATGGATGGATGGATGGATGGAACAACACTGAAGATATGACACTTTGATACAAAATTGATCAAAATTGTCCCCAAAGTGTCAATATTTTGTGTGGCCACCATTGTTTTCTAGCACTTTCAAGTTTATTTAAGGTTGCCACTGGAATCCTCCTCCTCTCCTCCATGACAACATCATGGAGCTGGTTGATGTAAGAGAACTTCTCCACCTTCCATTATAGGATGCCCCACAGATGGCCAGACCATCACTTTTACCCTCATTTTCTTTAGCAAGGTAGTGGTAACTGTGGCCCAGCAATGCTGGCAGCGCTCATATGTCTGTTTCCAAAAGACAACCCTGGATATCACGCTAAGCATGTGCACTCAACTTCTCAATGGGAAGACCTGTTCTGAGTGGAACCTATCTTCTTAAAACGCTGTATGGTCTTGGCCACAGTGCTGCAGCTGGTGTTGGAAACCTACTTCTAGCCTATGCCATTTTGTGTAGAGTACCATCTTTTTTTCAGATCCTTCAGAGAGTTCTTTGCCATTAGGTGCCATTTTGAACTTCCAGTGACCAGTATGATAGAATGTGAGATGCAACACCAAATTTAATACACCTGCTCCCCATTCTCACATGAGACCTTGTAACAGTAATGAGTCACATGACATCAGAGAGAGAAAATGACTAATTGGGCACACTTTGGACATTTTCACTTAGGGGTGTACTCACTTTTGTTGCCAGTGGTTTAGACATTAATGGCTGTGTTGAGTTATTTTGAAGGGACAGCAAATTTACACTGTTATACAAAACTGGACGTTGACTACATTGTTTTAAAGTGTCATATCTTCAGCGTCGTCCCATAACATGTGTAATAAAATATTTACAAAAATGTGAGGGTTGTACTCAATTTTGTGAGATATTATATATGTTTAAAATGAAAGAGCCTAAACGTACACATACCTCTTCCATCCTGTAAGACCCGACAACATAGACGTAGTTGCCTGGTCGGCCAATGAGCCTAAGGATATAAGAAGGAAAGCAAAATATAAAATCAACAAGGCTTCACAGCACTTAATAGACAGTGCCACTGCAGCCATGATTATGACTATATGAGGAAAAGGGTGTGAGAGTGACAGAAAAAAGGAAATGTTCCAACCTGCCTCTGAAGAACGCCAAATAGACAATCGGAGTGAAGGCATTTGCAAACTTCAGGACAAATGTCTTGAAAATCAGCCTCTCTTCAAAGCTCTTGTCAGTTTTTGGCACCTCTGGCAAAAAATCAAAAACTTCTGTTCACATATGTAACAAAAAAAAAAATACACTACATTCACTAAGTGGGGAATTGATGGTCATATAAAATGTGAAAAAACTGTAAAAAGGAAAATATTTTAAAAGATATTTCAAGATAATAAGAAAAAGTAATACAATATGTAACAATATAATAAAATCTAAATCTAAACTCTATTTACAATAATTGCTTGTCAAGTTATAAGCTTCAAGATGTTCTCACTTTTCAAACACGATATTCTGATGTGTCAACTTTTCCATACAGCTTAAAATCTTCCCTGATAATCGCTGTTACTCTTTCCTTCCTGTTATTTGTTTCTCTATTAAGTATTTGGGGAGGAACTTGTTTATGCCACAGAACATGATCTTATAACAGAATATCTGGGGATAATCATGAGAAAATATTCACTGTTCACAGTTGTGATGATGCAGCCAGAATAAAGGCAGTGTAAGAAGAACTAAAAGCTGTGTGGAATAAGACTGGTAATGGAGATTCCTATGGAAGCTGAAAGAGCAAAAATTGTAGGAATATCTTAAATGACCAAACAATAAAGAAAATTAAATTGATAATAAATGATGACAAATTATATTTTGATGTAAAAGGTTATTTTTCAAGTGACAATTCTCTGTGTCAAGTCAAGTCAAATTTATTATAGAGTTTTTTACAACTGATATTGTCACATAGTAGCGTTGCAGAATCTGGGCCAATGGCGACAGAGGAAAAACTCCCTAAACTTTGAAATGGAACCAAGGCTCAGAAGGGGAACGCATCCTCTTCTGGTTGACACTAGATAGTTATAACAGATAAAAGAATATACATAATAATAATAATAATTAATTATAATAATTAAATAATGAAAATAATAATAATTTCAGTTTAAAGAGGCATCAGCAGTTCCTTGTGTACATGTGGGTCTCATGTCCAGTCCATACTGCCTCCAACTCTGCTTTGTCACAGCTTTTGACTGTTGCAGGTGGGACTGAGGCCATATCTGTTCAGACCCACAGCAAAAAATGCTTCAAATATTCTATTTATTATTATTATTAATAATAATAATAATTAATAATACGTTCTATTTATATCACGCCTTTCACAATCCCAAGGTCGCTTTACAAAGAAAACACACACATAAGAGAAAAAAAATATATAAAAAAATTAGGGGTGATTTTGAGAAATCGCTTAGAGCCAGCTGTGGTGAACTGTAGTGCTTTTTCCACTGGTATACTTTATTTGAACGATGATATTAGAATAGATTCTATAAAGGGAACTCACCGCAAACTGTGAGCCAACGTGCCATTGCTCCATAGATCTCGTCCATGATGATGATGATGACGAGGTTGATAATGGCTGCGGTGGTTTTGACCGTGGCCCGGATGTTGGAGCCTGAAGTAGAGGTGGAGCTCATGTGCAGAGCGCTCTTAATGGAAATCCTGTACAGAACCACTCCAAACACGATGGCGAAGGTCACGCAGATCTGTGCAGAGCAAACACACACGACTATAAATAACGGCTGCAGGACAAATGATTCCCAACAATATTTCATATGTCACATTTCTTCTACCGACTATATTTGGACAGTAGAACATTATTATAACAGCTTATTATAACTTATCTTTTAACTTAAAAACAAACTCTAATCTTATTTTTATTTTCATTAATAATATAGATTCTGTATATACTGCTCTCTACACTCATACACTATAGCACTGTACACACTGTAACAGCATCAATGTGCTGCAGTTTATACTATTCTTTGCACTTCTGGTTAGATGCTAAGTGCATTTCATTGGCTCTGCATGGATGGATGGATGGAGGGATAGGTAGATAGATAGAGAGAGATAGACAGAGAGCGATACTCTCCACAAAAAGAGTGAGGAACTGGAAGGAAGTGTGGACACAGGTCTTCATAGGAAAGTAGAAATAAAGATGCAATGAATTCCAATGCAATAATCCTGACTAGCGATGCTTTTATTCATCAGCCATGTTTGCATGTTCTGTTATTTCATTAAATAAAAACCCTCATTCTGGAACGTTATCAACATTATCTTGGTGCAAAGGGTCTTCATACCATGAAGCACATCGTGATGAGTATGGTCATGTAAGCTGGCATTCTGTCCATGCATGTCAGCTTGTGTTTCCCAGACTAGAACAAAAACAAGAGAAGGTGTGAGATCTAAGCAAACACCCCCCACAATTCCCATACACCCCCACCACACACACACACAGATCTACACACACAGTCTGGATGACTTCAGCCACGACTGCTCCTGCGGACACGACCGTCATCCCTCCAGCCCAAGGGAGAGCGACCCCTGGCCCAGTCGAGCACATCTAATATGAGCTTCTGGACATAATTCACTATCATGCAGTCACATCTCATTTCAGCATGCAACAAACTGGGTCAACATCCTTTGAATGTATGTTAGTCAGTGAACCAGGAGGATTCCTGTCCACAAAAGAGCTGGCTAGCATAGGAGCAGAGTCATAACAATAGAAAAAAAAGGGAAATACAAATCATTGCAGCATGTGGAACATGTAATTCAACGCAGCTCAGAAATGGAGACAAATGTTGCAAAGAGGAAGAGAGTCCGTCAAAGCTTAATAAACAGCTGCAGATGTTGTCGAGTCAGGTCTATTAAGCTTGCTGTGGAGCTGAGGGAGCACTAGGCCTTAAAAAGACAGGAGGATGCAAAATGTGAGCGTAGTTTGACCTGAGTCAAACATTTGTGTTGCATGATGTATCAAAAGCTCTGTGCTGTTTTAAAATAGGACAGAGGTAAGCAAATCAATTCTTGCTGTTTTCTGATTTCGGATCAATTATTTGGTTTTAGTTCATATTCGTTGCAAATATTAAGCCTGATTTATCTTAATGGCAGCGGTGGCCAAGCGATTTGGACCTTGCACTTGTGATCGGAGGGTCACAGGTTCAAGTCCTGGCCCAGACACCGCTGAGGTTTCCTTGGCAAGGTACTACCCTGCTACACTGCTTCCTGGGTGCTGGTGACAGCTGCCCAGTGCTCCACCTGTGGACGGGTAAAAAGCAGAGGTCACATTTTTTTGAAGTGCACTTTATGTAGGTTCACAAATACAGGGGGTCCTCAACTTCCATGGTAATTGTACTTGAAAAAAGTAGTTGTAAAAAAAGTAATGTGTGTATTTACTGTAATATATGGTAGTAGAATGCAGTTGAATGCCTACTAAATGCATCATGGTAATTCACATATTAATCTTTTATGTTTTATTCACTGTTAGTGTTGAATAAGAGTTCATGTAAATTGGTGGGTGAGATTTGAGGGGTTAGAAGTGCAGAGTGTATGTGTGTGTGCCTGCACGCATATGTGCAGGAAGGGGAGAAAGAGAGGCAGCTCTGTTCTGCTAAACCGCTGTGCACTGTTTTTCCGAGATGTTTATGTTTTATTCACCGTTAGTGTTGAATAAGATTCATGTGGATTGGTGGGTGAGATAGGGGGTTAATAGTGCACTGTGCTAAGGCACCATCAGTGTGGTGTTCCCACAAGTCACCTCTCCAATGTGTTTACTGCTGTGGTGTATGTTGAAGCATTAAAAAGAGCATTTCTATCTGGAGCAACGTTTCCTAAATGCTTTACTTTAATATGAGAGAGTTTATGCATGTTGCAACTGGAATTGATACTATTTACCTTTTTACTTGTCTCAAACAGAAAATAATATGAATTGCTTCAGTTATGGCCCATGAACTGGGGGCTGTGTCATAGTGTTAGTATTTTCAATTGGTGATAATATATTTAATATAGTATATAACTACAACACTTAATGTGATCCCACACTTGGCATTAATATTGGAGTCAATATAGAACAGAACTTTACCTTAGAGGCACCTTCTTTCTTCAGGCTCTTCTGCATGACTTTGTACTCGTATTCTGCTCGTGGATGGTTCTAGAGAAGACAACATATGTACATTTCAAAACCTACCCTAGGCTTTCATGCATGGTCCTTGCACCACTTAGTCCAAAGGAGTGACTGGTGAAAGAGCCCTATGCAGTCAAGTGCATGATGACAGTACCAAAATGGAAATTTAGCCAAAAGCGTTTTGCAATAGCATTTAGTGAGCGTGTACAGTGTGCAGCCTTAAAAAAATGCTACCACAATGCATCGGCATATAATTTATATACATTACGCACTGAGCACCATTTTTTCTTGCTTGCATTTCTCGGAAGGCTTTAGATAATCGATATCCATATAATATACCAAAGATGCAATGCTCCGAGTGACAGATGGTGAAAAAGTGAGCAGCTTTGTGACCTGCAGGGTGGGCACAGGAGAGAGTAGGAGGCCCTCAGACCGCCACACAGAGCAGCTGATGCTTTTAAAAAGGTTCAAAGATTTTAAAGTGTGAGAGTTGTGACAACCTATCCTCCGAGTGAAATTGCCAAAGACCACAGCAAGAATGTTAGAGAAAACGAGCCATTTAGATCCACGAGGAACTGTTTGTGTGCAGTAGCTAAAAGTAGAGTTAGATAAGAAGTCAATAATGTAAACCAAGTCCAAACCTTATGTTCCTCCTGTACAAAAACACGAACAAAAGAAATCAGTAATAGCACAGACACTTTCATTTCTCAGACAAAAAAAATGGCTTCAGGCTAAAATCAATAGCTGGAAAAGCGTCCCACAGATGATCAGAATCAGTCAGAAAGACTTTATTGAGCTCTAAGGAAATTGCTTATGCCCAGTTATACTGGTGTCCTCACTCTCTAAGTCAATCTTAATGGGCAGGTGTGAAACTAACCTCCTCATCTTCATAGCCTGTCAGGTCCCAGATGTAATTGAGCCTCATCTGCCTCCTCTTCCAATGCTCCATGAACATGGTGGCTGCAGAGCATGGGGGGAATGCAAGTTTAATTCATGGCCCGATAACAAAAAGCTCCATTGGCATTTAGTCCATTTAGTATGGATCTCAGCACAAAGCCAGTGATTAGCCGGTTAATTAAGCTGCAAATCCATTGGAAATTGTGAAGCGTGTCGATATCTCATTAGGTTTCAACAAGGAATAGGGGAAATTTCTCATGTGATGCTTCAAATTGGGCCCAACCACAGGGAAAATAGTTCATTTCTAATGTTTGTGTTTTACAGCCTGGAGCCAAAGGGCTGACAAAGCACAGCGGCACATTTCAGGCTACAGCCAGAATAGTCAGCTTTTTAAGAAGCTCAACATTAGAGCAAGGGATAAGCTGGATCAGAGAGTGAGGGGGATTTAGGTGTTCCAGAACCTCAGACTGTTAAAAAAAGAGGCAGAGAGGCAGAAAGGCAGTGGGAGAATGTATAGGAGGTGCAGGGGTGGATGGACTAGCAAAAATCACTACTGATGTGCTGTCCCACCACTGTTTACATTCACCTCCCAGAAAAACAAGACAAAGCTGAAGATTTCAGTGCTTAAACGTGCAACCTAAGCCAATACACACTCTCTCTACCTCTACAGAAAATCTAACTTTTCCTGATACACAGTGTTATATAACTAAATGACCCTCTGTGTAACTTCAAAACTGTGCATGCAGAGCTGAAAAAGAGCAGGTCAGAGAGCTGCCTACCCCAGAGCGCCATGAATATGGAAAAGAAGACGGTGGCCGTGTTGTCGAACAGGTGGCTGGCCCTGGCAGTGCCACAGGCGGTGACCAGTTTCCAGTAGCTGCAAGCGCGGTCACACAGCGGGCACATGGTGATGTTATTCCTCTCGTCACAAATCTCCATACTGAGCAAAAGGGAAAGACAGCAGGAGATCAGCACCATGATAACACAGTTTTTTCACCCATCAGCATTGCTCATTACTTCAATCGGTCATCAAAGAATATGTTGAAAATGGTGGAACCACTAAGCTTTCGTTAAAGGCCCACTTCATGATTAACCCAATTTTCTTCAGTATTTTGTTCTAATGTTTGTTTATTCCCTAATCCATACAGATCATATGCACAAAGAATTATTTAAAAAGACTGTTTTAAGTTTTTTTGAGGTCACAAAAACAATAATAATGAGGGATTCAAGATTCAAGAGAGGTTTATTGTCAAAACGACAGTATACACAGTACACAGTACATTGAAATGTAATTTCACACAACCCCCCACCATGGTGCATATGTATGAAAGTGTAAGGCAAAATATAAAAGTAAATGAAACTAAATAAGCTTTTTTATTTTTAAAAAGCCAATAAATCTAAAACTGAACTACCATAAAGCTACTCTTTCCACCCATTTTCCCACATCAAACACTACATAGTCGAACATGTACTACACAACAAAATTGCTCCCAATTAAAGATGCCTTCCGCTACAGCTTTTAACCGTGTCTATACTGGACAAATTATGGAGAAATATGCTTCTTGTCCGATCTAAATTATTGTTGAGGACAGTTCAGCAAACGCTAGATATTGGCGGGGATGTGCTATTCTGCACACTTGGATTACTGAGTCTTTCCCTGTTTTTAACTGCAGCGAGGTTTACTCATGTTGACGTTTCGCTGATAGCATATATAAGTGCAAGAAAGAGACGCACAGAGATAAGGCCATCACAAAATAACACACACTCTGTTCCATCAGTGTCTTTAAAGCCGAACTTTAGATTTAAATGTGGCTGGGCTCAGCCAAGCTTTTTTTTGAGACTACCTGTTGTTTATCTTCAGCTTTTCAGATTTTAACTTTGGTAAGATGGATTCTATGTAGTACTTGAAACTGCACAATGCTGAGTTTGGCACAGGAGGTGCTATAATTCACCCTTTGTTGTGCATGGTTCCAAAGGGCATCATCAATGTCCAACCCCACCTCACTCGACCAGTCTGTCCTAATCTTTAAGATGGTGTTAGTCTTAAGAGAGGCTCTAAGGTCATGTAGTCTGGATATAAGCCCCTTTGGTTTAAAAGGGGCCTCCAAAACAGTTTCTATGCCCGAAACTGGATGTGCATTTGGAAAATTTATATACATATCCTTAAAGGCAAATAACTCATGCCTTTGCCAAAGAGAGAACATTCAATCTAATCCTGCAGGGGGGAAAAGGTGATTATTGCATATAGGAGCTAAGAAGATGAGAGTCTTAAACACAAAATGTTATTGAAATTGGAACCATTTGTGACTATTGGGCAAGACTGTTAAGGGTATACTAGAATAAATTAAAGCTAATAGACACGTTGAAATGATCTAGTTTCTAATTGGCCCCAACTTGAATCCAGAGCATGAAACTAATATAGAATCTTCTGAACGTTTGCTGCCCAATAGTAGTAGCAAAGATTGGGTAGATACAAGCCACCATGATATTTAGGCCTTTACAGTAGTTATTCTGGGACACTTGTGTTTCCATAGGAATGAAGTAAAGTCTCTATCAACCTTTTCAAAAAAAGATTTAGGAAGTTAAAGTGGTATGCACTGGAATAAATACAAACATTTGGGGAGCAAATTTCATTTTTATGCAATTCAAGATAGATGGTGCAGCCTCCATTTCTGTAGATCTGTCTTAACATTTTCACGAAGAGGGGAGAAGTTTTCTTGAAAAAGGCTTTGCATATCTCTAGTAATGTTGATGCCCGAGTACTTGAAACCATGCCTGGCCATTTTAAACGGTAGTGTTTTATCCTGTATGTGTAGTGCCAGGTCATTAACAGGGTAACACTCACTTTTTCCCAAATTGAGTTTGTACCCAGAGAATGAGCCGAAATATATAGAGCAGGGTCGATATATATACAACAACAAATCATCTGCAAACAGAAAAAGCCTATGCTCTTGACCACCTCTATAGATTCCACTTACTGATAATAAAGATTCAAGTGCAATGGACAGGGGTTCCACCGCCAGGGCAAATAACAATGGGATAATTAGGCAACCCTGCCAAGTACCTCGTGATTAACAAAAGTATGCAAGTTGTTTAGAATTTTTATGTTTCTTCTTTTACCTCCTTTCAAAACTGATTAAAATAAACACAAATTATACAAAGTGATATATTTATTCATTTAGGTAGACGTGGTCCAAATTTCTGCACATTTCATAGTGTTTTGATGATGCATGATACAGGGCAATTAATCAGAACTAAAGCCTTATCCTTTTATTGGTCTTAAAGACACAGTTACAAAAACAGTCTGCATTGTCTATGATACAAATAGAAAGATGGAAAATGATTGTAAATGATCAAGAACATCAAGAAATTATGAGATATGGTCACTGTTCTCTTTCTAGTAATAAAAAAGTATACAAAGATCAGCCATAACATTAAAACCACCTCCTTAATACTGAGTAGGTTTACTCGTGCTGTTGAAACAGCTCTAACTGTGGTGCACCATGTGTTCTGACCCCATTCCGATTGCCCAATTCACCAGTTGTCCTTCCTCGGATCATTTGGTAAGTCCTAGCTACTGCAGACCTGGAACACTCCACAACACCTGCCACAAGATGCTCTAACCATCACCATAAGGCCCTTGTCAGAGTGACTCAGCACATCACTTTCAGGAACGTACTGTTCACTTGCCTCCTAATATATTCCAACCCTGTGACAGGTGCCACTGTTAATGTACCTGCCTGTGGGGTTAATGTTATGGCTCATTAGTGTATGCATTCCATTCAACC
Organism: Lepidarchus adonis; assembly: GCA_037576955.1. Classification (NCBI taxonomy): domain Eukaryota; kingdom Metazoa; phylum Chordata; class Actinopteri; order Characiformes; family Lepidarchidae; genus Lepidarchus; species Lepidarchus adonis. The sequence goes on from JBBIGC010000039.1 coordinate 3,769,751, forward strand.
TCTTCATTTATGAAGAACAATATGTGATTTGAATATTTTTTTAAGCTGCCACAAGGAAGACAGTGACTTTGCAATGTAATGTTTGCTGTCTCTCAGCATCATATGTCATCATATGACCTAGATCCTTGTTGGGCCACATAATCTGTCAAGTGCTTAGATACACTTCCTTTTCACAAATATACACTACCGGTCAAAAGTTTTAGAACATGCTATTTTTCCATTGTTCATTGCAAATATAAGCAGTTCTGTTACAATTAATAATATTAAATGTTAAAGTTAAAAATAAGCCACCAAAGTCACAAAATAAATAAATAAATAAATATTTACAAAAATGTAGATTTAATGGACATTTTTCAGGAATAAAGGACCTGCTTAACTTACAGCTTTACTGAAGTATAGGAAATAAATGAAACCTTAAAACTTAATCCTTGATGTGCAATAGGTTTACAGTTTTACTGTTGCCCCATTCTGTCCAGTTCATCTCAAACCAGCTGGATGGAGCTAAAGTCTGTAACTGAGCTGCTACTGAATCTACTGTCGAGTTCTTTACTTATAATGTTCTGCTCAATCTTTTACTGTGTGTCTTTGTTTCTGGCTTTTTCCTCCACCTTCATATACAGTACTGCTTCCTGCTCTACAGTACTACAGTACTACAGTGCTAATACTGCATCAGAGAGCGGAGGAACAATGTGTTCCAGCCTTTTCCTCCACATTGTGATCTCCATATACAGTACTACTTCTAGCACTACAGTACTGTGCTAATACTGCATCAGAAAGTGTTCCAGCTCCACCTTGCTTCACAGAGGGGTTTGTAGATCATCAGCAGACGTTGGGAGCAGCACATATGAGAATTGTTTATATTAAACTTCACGGCTTCATTGACTTCCATTGCTGCAGGAAAGCTGCAAGTTCGCCAGGTTCTTAATGCTTGGAGGAAAGCATGTTGTCTATGAAATCTGCACATTATTTCAGTGTTTGGTGACCTAAACATTTTGTTTATTTCTTTATTGTAAACACTTAACTTTGTACCATTTAAGGTTACATACTGTAACAGAACAGCTTATTTACCAGTAAACATTGGAAAAACATTTGACCTGTAGTGTAGATGAAACATTTTTTTTCCAAACTAAAAAATAACATTTTCTAAACATTCCTCAGTATTTTTGGTGATTGGATCATGTTTGAATACAATTATTTGAACAAGCTAGGTGTGACCACAGCTAGGATGCACCATGATTAGATAAACCAAACCATCTGAAAGTGGTCAGAAATGGATTGTGGTTACATTTCTTCACAAGAAAATGTAAAGGAAAGGAAAAGCATTTGCTATATCTGCATGCAGCAGAGCTGTGTTTGCCAAATGCAAGATGAGGAAAATGCAAGGGTGGATTTTTCCAGTCATGTTGCACTCTTGGCCAATAAAAGTGTCCATGCAAAGCTTGTTGATAATGAAAATGTAAAATTGATATTCATAGGAGAAAATATAAACAGAACATGTCCTGAGACTTTGTGAGACTCTGTGACACTGTGGCTTTTATTGACATTAATAATTTAGGTCCTTAACTCAGGTAAACCAAGCTGTGTAATTTACATCTTCGTGTGTAAATGAACAGGACATTTAAAAGTCGGTCAGAAGCTGAGTAGTTAGAGATGCATGAATGTTGTGTTTACATCTTCATGCAATTAACATCTCATTGAACTGCCACTCACAGTCCCATCTACCCGATTAAGTATCCATCCTGTGGTTCTAAAAAATTTATAAAAATTAATCCTCATTAAAGCTAGATTATATATTGATGTAGTTATTCTCAATATATTAATATAATAAAATATATTTAAGCTTATGTCAAACATAAAATCAGTGTGCTTCAAATTTGACTGATACTGTATTTGACGCCAACTGTGCATTCATTACATTGTAATAACGTAGACATAACAGTGGGTCAATAAGCAAGGGAAAATACATGGTCTGCCAGTCACTGTTGAAAAATAATCTCAATCCAGAGAGAACAGCACAAATATCTTATTTCAACCTAAAGGGATTTGTTTTTTAATAATAACCACTGGATGCAAATTAGATGGTCACTTGCCAAAAACAACCACATTCAGCTATAATATAACCATACAGCTATTTACCAGATCAAACAAGGAGCTTTGTTATAAAAGAAAAGGCAACAGCCCTTTTAGAATAAGAAAGCCTCCCTCCATTTCCAACTTCTGTGATGCAAAGGAACAAGGCCTTCAGAAGAAGCCATGTTATCAGACTAGACTTCATTCACTTTCCAACCGCTTATTCATTTTGGGTCCCAGGGAAGCCGATCCCAGCTGACTACTGGCACAATGCAGGGTTCACATTGGACAGTGGGCCAACCCGACCCCCCACCCCCCACCCACACGCAAACACAGTACTAAAAATAAAGATAAAAATAAGTACAGTAAATAAAAGTACTAAAATAAAAGTATAATAAATAAGTGTTTCACTGCATTTCTGTCCTGTCCTATAAACCACATAAAGGTAGATCGCCACAAGAACAGTACAGCAAAAATAATTGAACTCCTTACATTGGCTTCCCATCACAGCACACATCAAATTCAAGTCCCTGATTCTCGTCTATAGGATCATCAATGGATCAACTCCCAGCTTTCAACACTGATCCAGACCTACACACTCACCAGGTCACTCAGATCAGTGAGCAAACAGCGCTTGGAGATTCTATCCCCACGTGGAATCAAACACCCTCCATGTTCAAGAAGCACCTCAAGACTCAACTGCTCCGTGCCCACCTCAGCATTTAAGCACATCAGAAATATAATCTCTCTCTCTACTTAAATACCGGCTAGAGATTGTTCCCAGAGTAATGTTTCACTTATAGTTCATGTTATAGCACTTGCCATCCACATTTACTGTACTGGACTTCTTTTGTGTCATTTAATGTAGCACTTAATGCATTGCACTCCCAGAAAGTAATGCACCACTTATAGTTCATGTTGTCACACTTGCTGTCTGTATTTAATGTATTGGACTTTTTTTTTATAACATTTAATGATGTGGAGGAATGTCCTGGACTATTTTAAGCCCTCCCAGATAAATAATAGTTCATGTTGTAACACATGCCCTCTGTATTGGAACTCTGTATGGAACTCTTTGTAGCACTCATTTCATTGTTGTCCTGTGCAAACGAAACATTTGATAGTTCCTGCTCAGAAATCAGCTAAATGAATAAATGTAAAATATAAATGACATGGAATTATCTCTTAAACCCTTAGTCTGCTGAGGTCCACAGATTTAACAAAGCTATGATATTGTGGTAAAGGCATCACTAAGTGCTGCACTGGCTGCATCAGATGCTAAAAGGATAGCGATTGTCATTTATGTGCATTTACGTGCCGGCAGCAACTTTCCACATGTATCCTGTCCGACTTTTGCTTTGCCATAAGTGCGAGCACACTTCAAGTGGGTTATGAATTCAATGCACATGCTGAGAACTGCCATTACAGACTGCAGTCCATTATGACTGCAGACAACCCCACAATTTCATCGCAACTATTGTCTATCTAATTACGTCGCTTCAAAAAGCATCAGGAGTCTGACGGGTGAATCAGAGATGTTCTACCTGTGGGATCACAGACATACTGTAATTACATAGGACACTTTGTTCTCAAGTCCTCAGCTGACCCAGTGTAGTTTCACCTAAGTAGATCCACCTAAAGCAGCATGGAGTTGAGCCTTAAAGGCACTTGGCAATTCTACCCTGTACGTTACTGGGCCTGGCAGGTGTGGAAAACCTCAGGAATGCACAGCCTCATTAACACTTGTAGCTTCACACTGTAGAGACACACATACGTTGATCCTGTTTGGCTAGAACTGTGTAGATGAGTACGTGTCAGAACGAAAATGCTAAGTATGTCAGCCAAGTGTGTTTATCCATGAAGTTAAAGAAATTATTTGGCCAAACAGCAGCTTTATTCCGTTTCATTTTTTGTTATGTTCTATAAAGCAATTAGCCTAAAGTAGCTAACGGGTAAAGAGAAATTTAGCCAAATGTTAGCATCATACAAACTGCATGACTAAACTCCCAGACTTACTTAAACGATCAGATTTGACTAAACCGCACTGCGTGACTAAACCACACTGCATGACTAGATTCCCATACTTTGATTAGACTTGACTAAACCGAACTACGTGGCTAAACTGCCATGCCTGGCTAAACCGCACTGCGTGGCTAAACTGCACTGCGTAACTACAGTAAACTGCACTGCGTGGCTAAACTGCACTGCGTGGCTAAACCGCGCTGCTTGGCTAAACCGCACTGCGTGGCTAGAGTAAACCACACTGTGTGGTTACAGTAAACTGCACTACATGGCTACATTAAACCGCACTGCATGGCTAAACTGCACTGCGTAGCTAAACTGCACTGCATGACTACAGTAAACCGCACTGCGTGGCTAAACTGCACATGACTACAGTAAACCGCACTGCGTGACTACAGTAACCCACACTGCATGGCTAAACTGCACTGTGTGGCTGCAGTAAACCGTACTGCGTCACTAAACTGCACTGCGTGGCTAAACTGCCCTGCATAACTACAGTAAACTGCACTGCATGGCTAAACTGCACTGCGTGGCTAAACTGCACTGAATGACTACAGTAAACCGCACTGCATGGCTAAACTGCACTGCGTGGCTAAACTGCACTACATGACTACAGTAAACTGCAATGTGTGGCTGTGAAATTTCCCACTTGTGGGACAATAAAGGATTATCTTATCTTATCTTATCTTATCTAAACCGCACTGCGTGACTACAGTAAACTGCGTGACTACAGTAAACTGCATTGGGTGACTAAACTGCACTGCGTGACTACAGTAAACTGCATTGGGTGACTAAACTGCACTGCGTGACTACAGTAAACCGCACTGCATGGCTAAACCGGACTGCATGACTAAACTACACAGCATGACTAAGCCATCACAGTACCTAAGCACACTGGATGCCAAGATCATCACAGTGATGTCCTTAAACTACCAGTTGAACATTTGAGCAAAACCATCAAACATACACATTTTCCCACTCACTTCAGATGTCTATCAGCCAAAGCATATTTGAAGTCCTGATTCCTATTTGTCAGTGTCACATTGCTAATATTGACTAGGAGTCAAAAGTCACCAAAATACTCTTCGTAAATACATCTACAGAACTTCCCATAACCTGTTCAAACTGCATCTAACATCAATGTGGTAGAGCACAAAGTATGACCTTCTCTTAGCAATAAAAATAAAACAGTATGGGAGCAGGAGAAACAGAATGCTGAATGTAATGACTGCGATAAAAACAGTGCAATCAGATCCAAATACCAGCCCTGGTGTTTTATAAAATGGTTGCCTGCACAGTTTTGTTCAGTTGTATAGCTCACAGTAACTCAAACTATGCCCTGAACCTTCGTGAAAGGCTGGATGCAGTTATGATTCATTTGGGGGACGTCTTTAAGGGAAAAATGTGGATAACTATTGACTTCTAGTGTTTGTTACTAATGTGTGCATCTCTGGTCCATTTCTAAACCAAAGTATAAAATTTGAACTCCATACATGCCTTTGGTGAGAGACTTAAGGTTAAGTGGAGAATTGAGGGAAAAATAACAGTGTTTTTCAGCTCTCCTGGTATGACGAGGTAAACTGACTGGAAAAAATACTGTATATACTCTTGACGAAACCTCAGAATTCATGTACAAATAACATTTTATTTTATGATGCAGGCCTAAAATGAGCTTCTCCTGTTTGAAGAACTAGCAGCCGCCACTGATTCAGGCACATGGTTAAAAAGTATTTATACCCTGAAAACTGTTCAAGGATGTTGTCTAAACGAGAATCCCTTTGAAAGTTTCTGTAGCCATCAGCCATGCTGCTCATTAGATCGAGAGTGCTCCTGCTGCTGGACATTTTAAGAGCAAGAAACGTAGGCTAAGCAAACTCCTCACCTTGACAAACATGTGTATAAAACGACTGGGCGGTAGATAATAGAGAAACCACTTATGAAAGTACTGTCAGACAAAGCAGAGTTTCATAAACCCGTCTAACGTAGCCTCACAGCACTTTAGCAGTGTGAGTCTGGTTTTAAAAGAGTTGATGAGGCTGACCTGGGGATGTTGTCGTCCACCGTGGCACAGCCGTACAAGAACACAATGACGCCCACGATTGCTGCGGGGATCAGCATTTGCGTATACACACCCAGCCAGGCAAAGTACAGGCCCACTTTCTCTCCAAAGTACTTCCTATGAGAAAGAGAGAGAGAGAGATAGAGAGAGATAGAGAGAGCAATAGTGGTAATTGTTTAGCAGTATGACTTTCTTATAAGTGATGATTTGACCAAAAGGAAGCGGATTAAGACATCTTTGGTGACAGTGGTCATAGCACTGGACTTAAGCACTAAAAACAGTAAATCCTATCAGCAACTCTCATTTCATAGCATTACATTTGGAAAACCTCTTCCCAGCTACAAAAATTAAATAAGCTGTTTGGCCACTGTTCATACTGAAAAATGTAACACATCTTCACTGAATATCTGTTGTAACCACTTTTAAAAACTGTTTTCTTCCTGATTTCTTGTTTTGTTCTACGCTTGTCACACTTAAATGTTTCAGTTCATCAAACCAATTTAAATATTAGTCAAAGTCAACACGAGTAAACACAAAATGCAGTTTTTTAAGTGAAGGAAGGGATCGCCAAAGTGAGCAGAAATTACTGCAATTAAGTTTCTTTTACAGCTGTGGATGAATTTTGGCCCATTCATCTTTGCAGAATTGTTGTACTTCAGTCACATTGGAGGGTTTTCTAACATTAACCGCTCTTTTAAGGTGCCCCAGCATCTCAATAGGATTCAGGTCAGGACTTTGACTAGGCTACTCCAAAGTCTTCATTTTGTTTTTCTTCAGCCAATCAGAGGTGGACTTGCTGGTGTGCTTTGGATCATTGTGCTGCTGCAGAACCAAAGTTCATTTCAGTTTGAGGTCATAAACAGATGGTCGGACATTGTCCTTCAGGAGTTTTTGGTAGAGAGCAGAATTCATGGTTATATTTACCAAAGCAAGTCTTCTAGTTCCTAAAGCAGCAAAACAGCCCCGAACCATCACACTACCACCGCCATGTTTTACTGTTTGTATGATGTTCTTTTTTTGAAATGCAGGGTTTCTTTTACACCAGATGTAATGGGATTCACACCTTCCAAAAAGTCCAAATCAGTCCACAGAGTATTTTCCCCAAAGTCTTGGGGATCATCAAGATGTTTTCTGGCAAAATTGAGACAAGCTTTAATGTTCTTTTTGCTCAGCAGTGGTTTTAGTCTTGGCACTGTGCCTTTCAGGCCATTTTTGTCCAGTCTCTTTCTTATGGTGGAGTCATGAACACTGACCTTAACTGAGGCAACTGAGGCTTAAAGTTCTTTAAAATGTTGTGGGGTCTTTTGTGAACTCTTGGATGAATCATCACTGCACTTTTGGGGTAATTTTGGTCGGCCGCCCACACCTGGGAAAGGTTCACCACTGTTGCATGTTTTCACCATTTGTGGATAATGGCTCTGACTGTGGTTCGCTGGAGTCTGGCTAGAGAAATTGAATGTTTATGTTTTCACAGGGGGGCAATCACTTTGTCATACAGGGCCATGTAGGTTTGGATTTTGTTCTCCCATAATAATAAAATCCTTCTCTTAAAAATGCCTTTTCATGTTTAGTTGTGTTTACTAATATTTACATTTGTTTGATGATTTGAAACAAAGAAAAAATCAGCATGGTGGCAAACACTTTTTCACACAACTGTAAGCTTCACATGTCCCTGCTCCATCTGTGTACAGCTTCCATTACTACCATTGGCTTGGCATGAGTGAATACAGCAAATCTCAGCACCAACAGAAATGAGCATGACTGCAGTTGTGTAAATAGAATAAATACATATTTCTGCATTAAACATTAAACATGAATTATGAACATAAGTTTCTGACACTCAATGTAAACAAAACTTTTTTTCATGTTTATATGCAATATTTTCTAACAGCTTAGTGAGCAGGTTGGTCATCCAGGCTTGGTTGGCCAACCAGACCCATGCAAAGATTAAATCAGCAAATCTGAGTTAACTCCAGACCCAGGTCACTTCATTGCCACAAGTGGATTCTTGCTGAATAGTGACAAAATGAATAAAAATGTTAATAAAACATGTTTACTGCATAAACAAATAAACTACAGCAAATACATTCTGAAGTGTAGGACTCTAGTGTTCTTGTTAATGAGTGCAAATGGTTGTAGAGTGAACAGCTCATTGGCTTCACCTCCAGGGATCAGTCTCACAATATTGGGCTCAAAGTTTAGACACTTAAAAGCTCCTTAAATTTGATTTCTGACCAAATGTTTCACCTATGAATAAGAAAAAGAAATCCTTCACTCTCAATCATTCAGAGTTCATTGCCATTTGTCCTAAGCATGACCAATACAGCAGCGCTCAGCAGTGTTAAAGTTCCTACCTGATCAGTCCAATGGGCTGGTACTTGTAGAAGATGCTGTAACTCGCCCACTCCTCATACAAGAGCTGTACAGAAAGTAATGGAACTGAATTGACATACATCATAAAACAAGTGCGATTAAGCCATTCGTCAGCAAAGCAGAGACATGCTGTGATTGAACTCCCCCACATTAATGGGAATTGTGAAAAGAAGGCGAAAGTAGATGAACGTTGATGGATTCGAAACAATGAAGAAAAAAAAAGGAAAAGAAGCCTTTCATGTGAAATACAGCCTGTAATGGGCTTGGTGGTCAGTGCCTAAGGGACACAATGACTAGAAACAAAGGAAGCAGATTCTCTGTGGCTCAAATTCAGTTTCACAGAGTTCCTTCCACAAGGCACTCTGGGGAAACACAAAGTCTCACTTTATGCTGGCCTCACATGGAATACAATAGCTGATAATATCACCATTTTGTTTATTTGCCTTTTAAAATAATTAAAATATATATATTGTTGCCTGTACTCTTATCCTTCATATCTCCAAAGTACAACAATATTTTTCATGTAATTTTGGAGCATTTATGGTCAAGGTCAGCTTCACATTATTTTTTATTTTATTTTGCATAATAAATAAATATTTTTATCATTCCCTCAAAAGACCTCAGTAACACTGACAAACATCTGGTTCATCACATTGATTTATCAATCTACTCTGTTTTTGACAGAAACAAAAAAAGGATTTGTTGAGTTAAAAAGTACAGATGGTGGTTGACAGTGGGTTGATTCGATTGTGTGTGACATATAGCATCTAGCATAGTGTGATTGAGATTAAATGCTCTTTTTTGGTTATTTGTTAAGTACTGTAAAGTTTTACATGCAAAAATGTCAAATGTAAACTGAATGTTGCATTTTCAAATGAATACATGACTGCAGGCACTAGCAAAAATGAGGTTATACCACCTTATGGGCTGTAATTATCAGCTATAATTATAATATGATATTTATAAATCAATTAAGTGGCGTGTAACACATTGGCTGCTAATAAGCGTGTGCTGCTAGTCTTGCTGGCATGAGGTGGCATAGCAAACAATACGTAAATAGACAGGATTGTAGGAGGCATGGCAAATCTCTTGCCTACAGTACAGTAACACGACAGTTCCATTTGAGCCTGTTTACAGCAACTGAGCTTGGCAAATTTATGCTTCTCGTTTATCGTAGTAATTTTTTTAATTTTGAGGACCGATATTTGTGCAGATTCACCTACAAGCCTGCCATAGCAGTGCTCACAGATGGTGAAGTGGGAAATTATCCTGTTGCCTTGGTGACACTCTCGCTCTGATTACTATGCCTGGTTGAACGTCCGTGCAGATCTATTCCAGAGCCAAAGCAGGGCCTCCTGTGGTCAGAACTTTCTATCTGTTGCCTCATTTACATCACACATTCAACTGGACAAATGCTAGAGGACAGGTAAGCAGATAAAATGCACAATGTGACAATGTTTACAGAGCAAACACTCATTAAATATTTAACGCTTGCTTTGAAAGGGTTGGAGCGGTGCATTAGGATGCATGTAAACCCAAAGTGTTTTTGACCACACTGTTTACAAACAATAAAATCATTGTCTATATGCCCATTAAATGTATTCACACAGGCAATAACATCACTCGGGTTCTCAAGGAACCAAAGGATGAATCACCAACACAGTGTGAAAGCTAGCATGTGACAGATGTGAGTTAGCAACCCTGAAATTAGTCCCATATTTCCGGCACGGTATGATGTGAGTATTTGTCAACACACAACACCACAATGAAATCCTCAGCATTTGACCAATCAGTGAAGGAGCAGCGGGCAGCTGAAATGGGCAGCACCTGGGGAGTGGTTGGGGACGGTACCTCGCTCAAGAGAACCTCAGTGGTACCTTTAAAGATCCAAGATTTGACCTGGTGACCTTCTGATCAGAGGGGCAACTCCCTAACCGTTACACTACCACTGCCCCAATTTTGTATGAATTGTTTTTTGAAAAGAAAAAGCAAACAATCAAACTGAACAATGCTTTTTGTAACCAACAATACCCCCCATTTCAAATATTAAATGATTCAACACTCCCACTATGAGATTTCAGAGTTAACCTGCACAAAACACACTCTGTGGACATATTATAGGAACTTTCCACTTTGTAATTAAGTCCAAGGTCTCCTACCTTCCTGTCGTTCGGTTCTGCATCAATATCAATGTCTCCCTGTAATGACAAGTACAGACAGATAGGAATAATTTAAGAACAGAATATACATATTTATTATATAGTTATATAATACAATGTAATATAATAATATAATATAAATATAATTTGTTATATATATTTAAAAGAAAGCATTAACATTTTCAACTTACATCATGCAGTTGGTAGGCTGCTCTGTAGACTCCATTGGCAAGTAGGCTGCTCAAGCCTACGAACATGACATTGCAGTAAGATCAGGGCACCTCCCAGAGCACAGAATAACGAATCTAAATTCTATCTTTAAAATTTATATCTTACAGAATGAAATGCCACCCCCATTTGTGCTTATTAGCTTTCAGCACACTTTATATGAACTGTGATGTCACATAACATTTGCAAAAGTGCACAAGATTAACTTACTGGCTCCAGATAGTTATTCTTCTAACTCTTAAAGCAATGGCTTATAATAGCCTGAAAAATCATGCAACTAGAGGAATCAATGGCATTAAATCAGCAAGGAGGTAAAGGCATTGTATTACTACTTCCAAGGAGTCTCTGAGGAGTCTTTTGGAAACCCCATTATTTCAAAGTGAGATTAAAGCACTTACTCATGATGTACTTGGTGCTTGTGCACTTTGTTCGTTTCAGTATCTCATATACCTGAAAAAAAAAAGAAAAAAAGATGAAGCTACACTGTGTGAAGAAGTGTGCTGGTGTGTGTTGAATGTCATGGACATCTATATCTACATACAGTCAAGGCAGAAATTATCAGCATCCCTGGAATTTCTCCTCATTTCAGAAAATGCACCATTTCTCCCAGAAGACTATAGCAATTGCAAATGTTTTGGGATGCACATGTTTATGCTTGATTGTTTCCTGTACCTGGAAGTCGCTTTGGACAAAAGCGTCAGCCAAATGAATAAATGTAAAATGTAATGTAATGTTTATGTGTCACAGTTATTTTGTGAAATTATGTTAAATTTGTCTTTTTTCTCTGCTTTTCTTGTGTTGATCCAATGCACATGAAGGAAATAAACATGTGGACACCACAACATTTGTAATTGCAATAGTCTTCTGGCAGAAATGGTGCATTTTCTGGGAAAATTTCATGGGTGTGGATAATTTCGGCCATGACTGTAATTGTCTTTCTGCCAGCAGAAAAACTGAAAGTGTGTAAATCAGTGCGGGGCCCCTCTGTGTATCAGTGGGGCCACTGCCGGTGGATCGGGTTTCTTCTTTGGGCCCTTTTCAGTGGGACGGAATGTCTAGTTCTGGCTTGGAGGGGGCGCTCACACTGCCTGGCTGCCTAGACATCTACTGCTGGGTATGGTGGGGGTGCCTCTATCGGCCACCTCTCCTCTGATTTTCCCGTGGCGCTCTGGGGG
>JBBIGC010000039.1:3800694-3814898 GCA_037576955.1 Lepidarchus adonis
TATCTATCTATCTATCTATCTGTCTGTCTGTCTGTCTGTCTGTCTGTCTGTCTGTCTGTCTGTCTGTCTGTCTATCTGTCTGTCTGTCTGTCTGTTTATCTGTCTGTCTGTCTGTCTGTCTGTCTGTCTGTCTGTCTGTTGGTCGGTCGGTCTGTCTGTCTGTGATAATGTTTTTATATTTGTGGCATAAAAATAACTATGCACAAATATTGTGTATTTTTCCATGTCCTTGAGAGACTGTGTTTACATCTTTTCAATTACAAAATCACTAAAATCTGTTATTTTTCAAGGAGTACCCAAACTTGTCCTTTGGAAACATGCTGAACACATAAAATAATAAATAAATAATGTTTATTTGACACACTTCTGCATGTGATATTTGACATATAAAATATAATAATAATCTAAAATGAAATGAATTAATTATCAATAAGAAAGCGTAGTGTAGAATGTATGTTATATACATTTCATATTTTATTTTCATGTTTAAAGAGGAGCACAGTGGTCACAGGGGTTAACACTGTTGCCTCACCGCTTCCCAATGATTTGTGGTTTGGAAAATGAATGAAAAGAAATATGCACTAAACTATGAAAAAAGACCATATTTTAGAGTATCATCAGTAGACAACCTGCTGCTTTCACATAGAAAATCAACAAAACATGCAATTTGGCAGGACGTTTATATGACTGCAGTGCTGTTTCTGCCTGTGGAGTGTGTGGAGCTCCATAGTGCAGCAGTTGCTTGATGCTATTATTTCATTTAAAGTCTGTCACTGTCACACAATCTTATTTTTTTTAAAAATAAGAGATAAAATAAATACTCAACAAAAAAATTACTAACTGCAAACAGTCTATTTTTTAAATTATTTTTATTTTATGTTAATTTTATGTTCAAACTCCCTGTACACTATACAATATTCTATTTCATCATTTGGTAATTACAATAGGTACTTAGACCTGAATATTTGAGTGAAGAATGTGTGTGTGTGTGTGCGTGTGTGTGTGTTAATGTGTGTGCGTGTGCATGTGTTTGTGCATATGTGATTGTGTGTGTGTGAGTGCTTGTGTGTGTGTGTTAATGTGTGTGCGCGTGTTCGGGTGTGTGTGTGTGAGTGTGAGTGTGTGTGTGCGTGTGTGTGTGTGAGAGTGCGTGTGTGCGTGTGTGTGAGTGTGAGTGCGTGTGTGAGTGTGTGTGTGTGTTTTAATGTGTGTGCGTGTGTGTGTGCATGTGTTCGTGTGTGTGTGTGTGTGTGTGTGTTCGCATGTTCGCATGTGTGTGTGGAACTAAATGTTCTCCGGTAGGTCCACAAGTCTTATTTTTTTCCCTCACAGCCAGTGAGAAAGTTTGAAAAAAGTGGCATTAGGTTGCAAGGTGGTCACATTTGAACTCCTTTGATGAATGGTAGGTATAGGGCTACCTTTGAATGCAGATAAAAGGTTGGGGGGGGGCATTGAGATATCTGGCTGGGTGCCAAAGGAGGGGGACACACTCGTTTCTCCACTGGCAGTAGTGCATGAAAATGGGAAGCTATGTGAAGAATCTTTGACTTTGTTGTCTTTCTCGTTGTCCCATTCTCTCACTGATCCGGAGAGAGAGGGTCTTTTTTTCTCCATGGCCTGACACAGTCACTCTCCCATGCCATCACTGGGTGTGAGGCATCTTGTAGGACAAGACTGATGACACAAGGAGGGGCCAAGGGGCGAGGGGCCGCGTCCATTCAATTCAGGCCCGCTTGTTACGGCCATCCGTTGATCGATTAGTGGAACAAGGGGAGAAACACTGCCTCCACTGGCGAAGGCCTATTCATCTGCTCACACACACACACACACACGCTCTTTCTTTCAAGTATGCTGCTGTGTAAAAGTGCCGTCTTTTAAGTAAAATAATACCAAACTGTAAATAGGAAGTTGTAAAAAAAGGAAAATAAAAACTTTAATAAATAATAATAAAAAAAGTTGAGTAACACAGAGGAATGTAACTATAAATAATAAAAATACAATAGATACTATAAACACTAGTACTATTTATACTAGTACTAGTACTACTACAACAACAATAAGAAGAAGAATAAATATTACAATAAAATTGAGAAATACCACTTTTTTTTCCAGTACTGACTTCAATATCGAAACCTTGGGTATCAGCTAATGTGGATTCACATGATTTTTTTCTTTAAAACAATCAGAACTCAAGGAGGAATAAGGCAATTCTGACAAGTTTTCAAAATGTGATATAAATATATATAATTTAATTCATCCTCACTGTGAACAGACTAATTGTAGAGAAACTTACTGTCTTCTTTACAGTGATGGACATAGGAACCAGAGATCATGATGCATACACAAACATTTGATTTATTCACATTTGATTTAATCTACACATGTTCTAAATCTGTTCTTAATAATGGTAAAGTAGGAGTAAAGGTAACGAAATACAAGGACTATGTTGCCTTGCCTCTTGCATTTGATGTTTATGGACATGCTTGTGGTTTGTGTTGATTGGCTGTGTCAGCGCATATGTAAATGTTGTGTGTCTCTGTGTTGCCCCATGATGTGTTGGCCAGAGTGAAAGGGTGAACCCTGGCTTGTGCCCATAGTGAGCTGGGATTGGCTCCAGCTTCCTCACAACCCAAAATGTATAAGCAGTTTAGACAATGAATGAGTGAAGGAATTATATCATAATACAAATATTTATAATTGTGTTGTAATTTTTTATAAATAAATTGTATTTATAAAAGTGTGTAATAGGATGCAGAAGAAGTTGAGGGAATGAGTTTGAATGTGGTCTTTTATTCAAGATTCAAGAGGTTTTTATTGTCAATACAGCCGTATACACAGTACAAAGTGTATTGAAACAGCGTTTCACACAACCCCCCACCCTGGTGCATTTGTAAAGAAAGATAAAATATAGTATCAAAAACAAAATACTTAAAGGCAATTATACATACATTTTAAAACTATAAAAAATATAAACATAGAAAAATTTATTAAAAGGTATTGATAAATGTGGTATATTTGACTGAAAATTTGTTGCATATTGTTATCTTTCTGGAAATAAAATGTACATGTTATGTAAGTATTTAAAGAGAAAACTCATTTTAAAGATGGACTAAACCATGTCAGCGAAAAACAAGACGAAGCTTGTTGTAGCAGCATCTTATGGATGTTTTTTTAAAACAGTATCTTTATGCCATTATTAATGAGCCTATGCAGTTTCATATTTGAATGTATCTGTTGCAGTGCTCCTATTTATGAAATTGGAATCTTTATATCTTTGGCCAATGAAGTTCTGGATGAGTCTCCATGAGTCTTAATGACAAAAGGCCAACTCACACCATCAATGAACTAATTTCTTCAGCTATTGGTTAAAAAGTGATTTTTGTCTACCTCACTTCAGGGGGTGCACGCCCACCTAGAGATATAGTGCTGCTTGAAAGTTTGTGAAAATGTCTGCATAAATATCACCTAAAACATAATCAGGTTTTCAATCATTTTGTTTACTATACAATTATATTATTTTGTCTAATTTATTTAATTTTTTTTTTCTATGTGTAGGATTTATGTGAAGATGATATTGAAGATCACAGGGTTTCCAAACTAAAGACTCTTATTCTGTATGAACCATGTGGTGCTATAATTACAGCCAGTTTCATATGGATTAGCAAAGTGCAAATCTATGAAATCATCTAACCAATATAAAATCTTTGACAAACACTATGACCTGTGCTGGGGAATCCTAATGACAAACTGTGATTCCAGTTATTTGAGTGGTACTGTACAGCCACACATTTACACAACAGCAACATGAGGTCTATTAGCTCTAACCATGAGCAGCGGTTCTAAAGCTGGGCTCAATTAGCAGTGCAGATTTCTGCTTTACAAAGCTGAACCGTGATGTAAATGGGCACTTGCAGCTGGAGGGCTAGCAACTGTTGCCCAGAACTCGCACAACAGTATGTTCAGAATAAACGAGAGAACACAGGAGTTCCAGCGATGCTGAAATGCTAAAGTATGCTAGATAATGCTTTCTCAGACCCTCCTACCCCAACCTTAAAGCTTTTTTTCCAGTATCTCTGTGTAAGTCTTCATTCTTTGGATTTTAATGGCCTAAATGATTTTAATAAAATGTTGTGGGATGGAAGAGCCCCCAGAGAGCAAAACATGGAAAAACAAAAATGTCCTTTGGAGGGAAAAAAGAGCCAACAGGGTTGAGGTGTCTGGAGAAGCCAAATTTGGCTCTGTCTTGTAAAGTTGTCTTCACAGCTACATGCTTCGATTTTCTGCTTGATTGTTAAGGATAAGGTTACGATAAGGCATGGACTTTATATATGGCCGTTATATGGGCGTTATATGGGAAGATGATGACTGGGCCAAGTTTTATTTATTCATAGTTTTCTTCTCTTCTTATCACTCTCCAGTGTCAACCAGAGGAGGATGGGTTCCCCTTCTGAGCCTTGGTTCCTCTCAAGGTTTCTTCCTATAATTAGGGAGTTTTTCCTTGCCACTGTCGCTTTGGCTTGCTCATTGGAGACTCGGACCCGGATTCTATAAACTCTGTAAAGCTGCTTTTTGTCAATGTCAGTTGTAAAAATAAATTTGACTTAACTTGACTATTTTTTAAACCATCATGCCTTCTGCTGCTGATGTGATCAGATATCGCTCAGGGTGACTAGCAACTTCAAACACTTTAATCAAGAGAAAGGGTCAAGCACTTCAGCTTTTCCCCAGTATATCCAGCTGGCAGCATGTGCAGACATAGCGGGTTAGTATTACTCAGTGCTCACTCAATGCTAACACTGTAGCTGGGGTGACATGAGATGCAGGTCACATCCATCAGGGAATGATTCAGTACATTCACCTGTATTTTGATTTGACTTTGTTTACAGGGATTTGGACCAATACACTGAGTGTGCAATGTAAATGGAAGATAAATGTATGTAATATAGGTCATAAAAGCAGTAGAGTGAGTAAAAAAAAGTAATGCCCACTTTGTTCGTTATTACTATTATGATCAGTTGTAACTTTCCGCAGTGAATGCTTCAGCATTAATGAATTATCACACTCGTGGTGCCCACTCGGCAGGACCACGTCTATTTGCCTTCCAATGAGAGGGGAATTCAGGAAAGGGACTAGAAGATCCTTTTACACACTGCTGGCCGGAATGTGTGTTTGTGAGAAAACATGTTTTGCAAATCAAAACTGCCTGTCTCCATCCTTTGGTCTCCCAGATGTAAATGGTTTCACCATTAGCTTGGGTTGCGTGCAATGTTACAGACAACATTTCTAGAGATAGAGATAGAGCTAAACGGGTAGAGCTCCCTGTGGACGCAGGCCCAGGTTCACATTAACACCAAAAAGTTTAACTAAAAAAACAAACAAACAAACAAACAAACAAACAAACAAGCAAGCAAACAAACAAACAAGCTAGCAAGCAAACAAACAAACAAGCAAGCAAATAAATAATCAATACACCAACTCAGTAGCACATAGGGTCCATGGGAAAAATGACTAAGCACTAATTTCATTCCATCTAATAGAGCCTCTCTGAGTCTGTCCTACTATTTTGCAACTATGTTTGGGACGTGAAACCCCCCCAATTTAATTGCATGTGCAGTTGCCAGGCACATTTCTAGATTGCGGCGAATGGCCCAGAGGACGCGGCTGTTTTCAAATTGTCAAGTAGTCTCTCTGGTTTTGGCAGCGGCCCAGCTCAAATGTGGCGTAGCACAGATCTGAGAAGGCAGCGCTGGCTGCTCTTTGCCTCTAGCGAGTGACTGCATTGTTTTCACAGAACTGGCCCATAGTGGCTGAAGCCCATGAAGATGAGGAATAGAAATTCTATGTGCATGTTAGCTCGCAAATGGGCTGGGCCTTGTGGTCACTATGTTAAGAGACCAAACTGTCCTGTTTGCATCAGTTAGCAATCTGCAGCTTCAAATATCCATGAAGCAGAAAAGATACATTAGCTCTGGTTTTGGACCTCTTAACCCGAGGAAGGAAAAAGTGGAAAATAACTGTTTTTCAGCAGAAAGGCAAGACCTGTGTCGTGCATTGTTCCAAGAAGCCCAAAAGTGTGCCTCTTAATAAAAAACATGCTCAACAAACTTCAACATGGGTAAAGCAGCTTGAGTATAAATAATCCTGCTGAAAGATCCTCCGGCCTTGTGGACTAAGGTCAAGTGATGTGAATACCTGCTAACAGCCAACACTTTCCACTAGGGAAGGAATGAATGTCTTATCAGCAGGCCTCTGTCGGCAGTCTTATCATTGTCTCAGTGAAAAAAGAGAGGCAGACAGAGAGGGGAAAGAGTAAGAGGAAAGGGGGGAGAGAGAAAGAGAGGGAGCTCTGTGATGGAGGAATTAAGAGCGTGACGCGCAGAGGTGTCAATGTGTCTTTCTACTCTTTCTCCTGGATAAGATAACAGTGACCCTCGGTGATGGAGCACTCCCAGCCTCAGCTGCTTTTGTTTCTTTTGTGTCTTTGTGTCCACTTATCTGAGGGCATTTATCCAAAGATCCTCCGAAGATCCTCGTTCACCCCTCGCGCTTAAAGACCCATATGTCTTTGATTTCAGCAGGGTAAATAAATAGGTAAACGGGGGCTTTCTGTCTGAAATGGGAAGAAAAATAAAAGGCTTTTTGTGAAAGAATGCTTTTGTGTCATGAAAATGAAAAAAAAAAAAAAACCCATGACACCTCCATTATGTCTGGACATGGGGTATATCATTTAAAATGTAGAGTGCTCCATGGAATGTGGCAAAAAAAGGGCAAAAAAACAGACGGTGTGTTTTTTCTTAATAGTTTTTTTAACCTTTAGTAAGTTCCAGAGAAGACAAGAACATCCATTGATTTAATACTTAAAGAAGGGGAGAAAATTTATCCAAGTGCTGATTTTAATCAATGTTATTAATGGATATCCTATGTATTTACCATTATACCAACATGTATTTTAATATAATTATGATATGTGATGAAAAACCTTCTGCCATATTTTTTGACATTTACACAACTGCAGAAGTGTAGACTGAAATTTATGGATATGAAATGCAAATTGAAAGTAAACGTAATTGATTATAATTTATTATATAACCATGTAATGTAATATTAAACAGTATAGAAGAACAACCATAATAACTGTGTACCTACACTACTGGTCAAAAATTTTAGAAAACCCATAAATATATCAAATTTGTAAAAAATATGTGTGGTAAAAAACCCTAAAATGGCAAAATAAACAAACAAACAAATAAATAAGTCAAACAAAATAAAACAAAATAAAAGTCACTAACTAAAAAATCGTGTAGATTTGGAAATAGTAAAAAAATGCTGCAAATAATTCTTATAGATGCTCTAACTTTTGTTGCTTTGCTTTCACCTCATTCTCGCAAGCTTCATGGACAAGTCTGGAGATTGTGCTGCTCTTCCATGATTTGAAGCAGTTCTTTGTACACAAGGGACTGACGAAGCCACTGTATATTTTTTGTCTGTTATTCCATTTCACTGTAAAACTGCTTTATGAAAACATCAGTTGTAAAAAGCACTATAGAAATCAAAAAAATAAAACTGGACTATACAGAGGGGTTTGTAAGTAATCAACAAATGTTGGGGCAACTTTGGGAAGTGGTATATTTGACTAATATATGACTAACTTAAGGAAAACTGTAAATAACAGATTTGTTTTGTGGGAAAAATAGTGTATGAAGTTTACATGATATTACAGGTTTAAGTGACCTAAACTTTTTGTAAATGATTTATTGATTGATTGATTGATTTATTACAGCTTAATGTTGTACCATTTATGGCAAAACTGTGTGTTGTAGAACTTCTGAGCAGTAGTTTATAAGAATCACCATTAGGAGCAATTTTGGACCATAAAGAAATTAATCAAACAGAGGAATTCAGTCTCAGTTTTTTCCATGGTTATAAATGGCCTAATTTAGCAACAAGATCAGTCCAGCTAAATTACAGCGTGTAAGAATGTGTGAGAGTTTCCTTGTTTACATTTGGATGGCATGATAGGAGTGGGCCTCACTGAGTCATCGTGAGACAGGACCACTCCACCGTTCTGCTGAGGAAGAGGCCGCCACTGCCCATGCAACCCGTTCCACAGAGGAGAGTCAAAATAATGACACAGAAGCAGCAAACAGCATTGGCCCCATTGCTTAGATGAGCCACTGAGAAAGAGACACAGGGTCTGGGAAAAATGTAGACCCTGGGGTATTGACTGTCTAAGCACTGAAATCGAGGAGCATAGAGAAGATGGCATCTTCCGGACCCCCCACCCAGGCCACTTCACTGGTACGGTCTCAGGAGACACAGTTGACAGTGGGGGCAGTGGGCAGGACAGATTAAATGGGTGGGTGGTGGGAGGACGCTTCTTTGGTTTAGGGCCTTGTGATTTAAGTGTCTGGCAACTGCCAGGGAGACTCCTTACCCTTGCAAACTGGTCTCTAACCAAACTCAGGGTATGATGTTTTCTGTTTTTCTAGACAGAAAATTGCTTTGGTACAGGCTATGCCCTGTCTGCAGACAGCGAGGACCAGGCAGTGCCACCCTTTGACCTCCAAGTGGATCCTTAAAGAACTTCTAATGAAACCAAATGGAGCTACAATGGACTGTCCCAAGAAATGTGCTATTTGAGCATCATTTCCATTCTAAGAATAGACGTTTTCTTTATTGCATGTGACACATTGACTTTAACGTCATTTGCGCATCGTGTGCCATGCCTCAGAGCAGTCCTGTGCAGCTGCGAGGTCCTTGTCCACTCTTTTCACTCTTGCACGTGCCCACACTATTTCTTCATTACAGCTCAACCACATACACTTTGGAGTTGCAGCGCAATTAAGCCACAGTAAAGCAACCAAATAAAACAAAGACAGCGGAAAAAAGGTTGACTGCAGCTGAGGTGGCAAATGCACGAGTCGCCAACCACACCAATCCCCCACATTCTTGTTGACACTGTGGAAACACAAGCCTTGCAATGCTCTCTCATGCCAATCATCTGAGGAATCCATTGCATTGTAAAAAAAAAAAAACACCACACAGTGGTAACCTAGGCATGCAATTGTGAAGTGCAGATTTCTTTTAAAAGCACCCCTTTTGACATAAACTATATCAGTAAATTTTGAAATTTTAAAGTGTGGCCAAGAGGAACGTCTTCAGCCAAACTTTTTGGAAGACTTCTGGCTCTGCAAGAACACAGAAACTTGTACAGATAGTCTTTGGTGTGGTCCACTGATTTAGAAGAACAGCCCCTATAAAGGAGAGCTATGGAAGGTACAGATTCAGACCATCAGTTTGCTAACTTCAGCATATGATTACGCAGTATTGAATATACTGGTAAGACCAGTACAGTAGAAGTAAAAGAACATCCTGATTCACTCTCTTGTGCAGATTTCCTGGAGCATATGACTAACATACATATATTCACCCTGGGGTCACCTCAAGGTGAATGGCACAAAATGTCTGGCTACACTATTTGCTCTAGTAGAACATACCCAGACAGAACCACCCTTACATCTTCAGCCAGACAGAGTTTGACTTGGATTAGTTGCTACTGCTTCAGGTCAAAAGAATGATTAATGGAGATGAGCGCAGAACTTTAATAGCTATGTAGTCTTGTAGGGCCAGACACAGGCTTGGAAAAGGGGTGGGAACACAGTGAGTGTCAAATGTCTAAACCAATCCAATGCCCTGAGAATGTGGAGCCCAAAACATGGAGCGATGGTGTGTTTATCAACTCTGCCCGATGGACAGAAATCCTGTCATTAGGCCATGGATTTAACAGAACTTAAAATGGCTCCAACTGAGTGTATATTTATTTGTTAAGATTCTCTCTTGGAGAGACAGGAACAGTTCCATTAGCTAACATGTTGCTATCTACAGTCAAACCTTTTTAGCTCGCCCCCGTTATCTTGCAACACTCGCTTGTCACCATGACAGGCTGCAGAACAGATTTTCTTTAATGCTAATTACCTCGTTGAACCGCCAACCTTACCCCTCGCCATGTGCCAGGTGTATGCATTTCAGCTGGTGCTGCTGTTGGTGCAACTGATGCAGCCTTGGTCTGGTTGGTGTCTGGACCATCAATCAACACAGGAAACCCAGCTGTTTGACTGATTCCTGGTTGGTTGGTCCTGTCCACGCTCCGCCTCCACTAGTATAACCAGCTTCGATTCTGAGTTTGTGTAAGTGAAAAAATACTTTTTCATCTTTCATGGCAATAACTCGACAAAGACGCAGGAGGATATCGCTGACGTTTTTACTGCTCAGTTTTAACAGCCAGGTGGTGACATTCTATCAGTCAAAAGCTAAAATGGCGGAAAGTCTTGAGTGAGTCAAAATTGTGCTGAGCGCTGGAAATCTGTTTTTCATCTGCTAGATCACAAAATGTGACCATTACTGATGCTGTTTTATGTGAAAAAGCCAAACAGTTTAGTGTTGAACTAGAATTTTAATTATTTTTTGTACTCAAGCGATTGGCTGTGTCGTTTCAAGGCCAGGCACATCATAGAGAGTCAAGTCATTTACGTCTTCACTTTTTAATCCATTACGCTAGCTCGCCAACCTAGCTTTTCTATTTGGAAAACAAATAGCTAGAAATAAACTGCAAGTAGTAGCCAATGGCAGGCTTTAGAAACATGACTCCTAGAGTCAGCCTCCAAAAATGAAAGATATGTGGGCAGTTATACAACAGCTACCATCAAAACTTTCCTACACAATGCAGTTGTAAACTTGAGTTTTGGAGGTTTTCTTACTATTACATAGTTAAAATGATTTCTTCATATCAGATTGAATCCTGCATCCCATCGGCTTCCCTGAACATATATTGCCATGTAATGTCATCAGTGTGAGTGTGTGTTGAAGAAATGAGACTGACTCTATTTAACTAAGGTAAGCCATTTTAGCCCAAATGACCAATTCCAAAATATTTTACTTTGTAGCTTGCTAACATTACTTCCAAATCATAAAATCTCCTAAATGAACTCCTTGCTTGATCACATATAATGAAGTTGCACAAAATATTAAGGGAAACCATTTTTAGAAAATATACTAAGATTTAGTGGGTGGGTGGCAGGAGAACACTTAAGGGCCTTGGGATTTAAGTGTCTGGCAGCTGCCAGGGAGACTCCTAACCCTGGTAGTCTGGTGTCTGGCCAAGCTCAGAGTATGATATTGTTGTGTGTTGCTCCAGGAGGAAGCTTGTTTTGGAATGGGCTATGCTAAGCTATGCCCTGTGAACAGACAACATCACAAAGTAGCTCTGCTGTTATTAAGAAGTTAAATGAAGCCACAATAGACCTTTCTAACAAATGTGTTTAAGTTTTGACTGTTTGCTTCATTAATGTGTTCTTGTCAAGTGAAAAAGTCACATGCTAATAAGCTAATTAGCTGGATAAATGAATCTTCCATTTCCGTAATGTTCATGTAAAAAAAGCACCATATGCTGTACCAGGACTGGAAACTACTGTACTTCTGATATCACCTGAATTAAACTTGTTATCCTTTGCAGTGTAGAAGTCCTCAACCACTGCTTATGTCTGACCAAAGGGCTAAATAGTAACACCTGCTGGAAGCCACAAAGCTACAGCCCAGGAACAACACACAAACAAAAGGTAAAGAATGAAGGAGAGGCCAGCTCTACGGAGATGAAAGACAACAGCAAGGAGGGCCTTTCTTCTTTTGATGAAAACAAGAATCAGACGATTGAGACCAAAGAGACCTGCCATGTCGTGGCTTCGTTCAAAAGCCACACCTGCTGTTTGCAGTGGCTGTCTCTCCTCTCCCGCCACACCGAGACGAAACAACGCAGGCCAAAAAAAAAAAAAGTTCAAAACTTCAAACAGTCAACTGGTTTCTGCTCATACCGCCACACCCAGCTGTAAAAAACATTGTTTTTGATGGCCATGCCTAGTAGTGTTAGAGGTAAAGACAGGTTGCTATCACTGCACAGCAAACCTTGTTTAACCTATAGGTGGTAAGTCTGGAGCATCTGACCACAAGGCCAGTCTAAGTCTAAAACTATCTAGTGCCTAGCAGCAGACAGACTGATGGAAAGAGGGACCCATAGTGTTCATATTAGATCTTGAGTCTTAAATAGGAATATAAAATTAAATGCTTGCAATGCAAGCCACATTTTTGGGAGTCAATGCAAGTACATTTAAAGGAATTTATGTACATATATACAATATTTTTCCCTAACAATGTTTTTTTTTTGTGGCAGGGCAGTTTATGAACATTTATTTATTTATATATTTATTTGTTTTTTGAGAGAGAAATTGCTTCTTTAAGCCCAATTACCATACATTTTCAAATAATAGCTTGTCTCTTATTGACGCGCGTTTCCAATAAACGGCAGGTAACAGTAATCACCCCCCCTCCCCTCGCCCCAACTTTCACAACTGAATTTTTTCCCTAAAAGGTATGAAACAGCTTAAAACAAATCTTTGATTTCTGAAGACAGTTATATGAGTTTAAGGTGCATAATTACTAATTTCTGTCACGATATCTGAGGGTTATTGATGGATATTAAGCGACTCTGTTTAAACTTATCGCAAGTATCACTGCCGAACAGACCGAGAGATGTTTTAACTGTCAAAATAAATGCGAAGAAGCTGCATGACATTTTGTTGCTGTAAACACCCATCACCATTCCATCTGCGAGGCGAATTCTAGCCTCCAACAAACACCTGTCCCTATTAAAAGCTGGGTCTATATAATTTTTTGAATACTTTTGGAAGATGTACAGTGCTCATTTTTGGTGTGACATGCAGTCACTGCTGAATAACAAAGCACTGCTCTCATAGAGAAACTTTTTTTGTATTTTAAATTATTTGAATAATTAATTTAGAAAGTAATCATTTATAAAGCAAAGTTACATCAACATATATAGAATATATGTTCTACTCCTATAATATCACTGTTTTGGAGGTACAAAGTGAGAAATGGAGGCAGGAGGCAGTCAGTGGGCAAAGGTAAATCTGTCTGTTATGAATGTGTTTGTGTCTGTGGAGCAGGTACCCACGGACATAGAGGCCAAGGGTGACTGCTCAAGTGCCCCACATTTACTGTTAGTAGTGTATATATAGCTGTCCTTGTCCTTTCTGGTCCAACCTGTCAGATCTCGCTGCACACAGAGCTTGAACTCAACAAAGCCACAAAGCCACAGAAGCCCTGCTCAGACTGGTGACAAATAAATGCTTCAATGTTCAGATTTCTCAGCATGTGGTTCCTGAAAGCCAACAAAATTGTGATGTCAAAGTGATGTGTGCACTTGCTGCCATTCCTGCTTTCAGGGTTGTTTTGTGACATAGTGTGACATTTGTGCTTACAGTAATGGGGGGACCACATCAAGCGAAGCTTAGTTCAGTATTAATCAGAGCTATAAAGGAAGCAGGGATCAGTTCATGACAAGTGGCTGTAGATCAACAGTCTATCACAAAAGGGCCAATGGTAACGTTGGATTAATGTATATTGTAATAATAAAAGTTCCTCAGAGGTTCTTGGCTTGATTGAGGTGCTTGGAAAACTGTTTGGTATTAAACCTTACATTATGCGAAATTTTCCACAAAATTTTCTTCTGTAGCATCACACCCAAAAACCTTTAATACTTTCATTGTTAAGAGCCTGTGACTGGCTACAGATGCTGAAGTTTTCAACCATAAAATATCTATAAAGTGTGACTAGAACTCCTAAAAGATTGGGAACAAAACAGAGCTGAACATGAATTTTTAGGCCTGAGCAGCAGAGTCTATTTTTGCTCATGGGCGACAGTAAAGTGTGGCATTTAGAGTCGCGTACAGAAGATATTAGACTGGTTCTAAGATTAGAACTGGGTCACATACTGGCAAAGATCAAGGGCAAGCGTAGATCAGGTAGTTGGGATAATGGAACAAACTGACTGCTTGCACAAAGTTCATAATTCTCCCAGGAATGTGATACCGTCGGAACAGCCGGACTCCTTTGTCACTAGATGACGTGGGACCAGATGCACAAAGCATGTTCACCATGTCGCTCCTACAAAGCCCTGTTGGACAGCACACCTTTAAACGGTAACGTGTGAGACATGTCCAGTCATCTACAAAGCTTCTGGGCTCCAGCAAGTAATGTTGCGATGGTCACATATTTACATTCTTACACACACACACACACACACACACACACACACACACACACACACACACACACACACACACACACACACA
>JBBIGC010000039.1:3850729-3861270 GCA_037576955.1 Lepidarchus adonis
CACACACACACACACACACACACACACACACACACACACACACACACACACACACACACACACACACACAAGCGCGCTCGCTCAGGCCCCGTCCAGTCTCCAGCGCGTGGCCATGTCGCGCGTAGCGCGTGATGTAACTCCGTGGGCGCGTATAAATAGCGCGCGCATGGCCGAGCGGAGCCGCGCACAGCGACTTTGCCGAACTTGGACTCGACTTTGGAAGCACGCACGCTCGTACGCACGCACCGCGCTCCTGCTTGGGGCCGTTTTTTTGCACCCTTGCTTTTATTTGAGACGGAGGAGGTGGGGAGGAGGAAGGCGAGCGTCGATGCCAAAATAGACGGAGGAGTGTGCCCTGCGTTTGTAGCTCGTTCCCGCTTGGTCGCGCGCGCCCCGTGCTCGGCAGCATGAGTGTGCGCGCGGCGCCGCAGCTCCTCGTGCCGCTGCCGCTGCTGCTGCTGCTGCTGCTCCTGGGGCTGACGGCGGGCTGGGCGCGCGGCGCTCCGCTCGTGAGCGCGCAGCGGCGCTGGGAGACACTCTACTCGCGCTCAGTGGCGCGCGTGCACGGCGAGAAGCGCGACGCGGCCCGGGACAGCGACTACCTGACCGGCATCAAGCGCTTGCGCCGCTTGTACTGCAACGTGGGCATCGGATTCCACCTACAAGTGCTACCGGACGGCACCATCACCGGCGTGCACAACGAGAACAGATACAGTAAGTGCACTCAGCTCCATATTGCTCTTAAAGGGTTCCTCTGAGTCCAGCTGACCACAACTGGACAGGGTGTCCGTGATGTAGATCATTATAGGCATAATGGTGGGTCACATTAATTTACTATGTTCAGATTTGGAAGGACATCTGACCTACGCAAAAACAAAACGTGATCAACTTAGTAGATCTTCAGACCATTAATGTAAAGCTCAACGTGAAAAAAAGGTCTGGTGGACAGCAAAAGTGCTGTGGACATCACAACCCTACTGAGCACTGTTATCTTACCATGTACAATCAAGCTTTGCTGCACTGCTGGGAAGTGAAGGATCTCTATCAGCAGATCATTCACTCTTCCACTGTTCAACTAACAGCTGAAATGTTTTATTCACTCATACAGAACTGAACCAGCAGCTAAAACACAGTCCTGACTTCACTCAACCAGCTTAATCCAGCTCCACTGGGAAGTAATGCAGGAAAAGATAAAAGAACTACTAGTCTTTGAAGGTGGTGTTGCCATTCTTCAATGATGTGATGTATGTTCAGGATGTCATACAAACTGATCAGTTAGAAGAACAACGCACCCACTAGGGGATGTGTCTCTCACTTGTGGATTGTTGAACATCTGGCTTTACCACCGGTGCTTTCTGCACCATACACATGTAACAGGAGACTGGTCGGAACCGGGCCAATAGCTTAAACCGGTCCTAAAGTAAGGCTAGAAATAAGCCCATCTGCTGTGGCACATTAACCCCCTTGGCCCTGTGGCTCTAATTAATAGCCATTCTGAATAAAGGCATCTATAAGCCAGGCTTTTGTAGACCACTGCAACAGGAACAGAACGTCCAGGGACTTGTGGATGCAGTATCAATATGGACCCAAGAGTTGTTTTGTGTCCCCTTGCACTATTTTAAGACATGACATAAAACTGAAGGGAGATACATTACATACGTTTTCATTACATACGCAGTAAGTGCACAGGGCCTCTATAAAGGGGACGAGGCATCATCGCAGTAGAGCACTATTAAAGGGAAAGTAGACAAAATTCCTGTCTGGTGATGGAAAAAGTTCTCGATTGCTTTTTTAAATTGATCTCGTGTTATTAAACTATGACATGGATGGAGGGTAGATGTGAAGATGTTCTGTGATGGTATAATTCTGCATCAGTGTTGAATTAAACCGCAGTGATTTAGTCTTAGGACTGGTATTATAATCCAGTATGAATTCTTTGGTAAGTGCTGGGTAAGTAATATGTTGAAGGTGGGATGAGTCCAGACCTAAAATCACAAATCAAAGGTCCTAACCAGAGCTGGAGACAGGTAACTGCTGGAAGAGCGAGTGCAACATCGCATACTCTTAATAATGGAGGTTCTTTGGAGTGCTGACGTAGAAGAACCCAAAGAACATTACAAGTGATGAGGTGTCCATGAAGAACACCTTTAATCCTTTAAATGATCAGGACCTGCTCGTGGACCTGATGTTTGATGGCGTGCTTCTGTAACTTATGAGGGACCCATTGATAAGCATTGCAATATCTTGGCATATTAAAAGCGTGGACAACATCATGCCAAGGTTCAAAGTAAATTTTAGGTTCTTTCTCAAAGTGTAATGAAATTCTAGAACCAGGGCTGCATCAGAGTGAATCCAGCACTGTAGGTGTTGACGCAGCAAAGATGGTTTTTACAGTGTTGGGTGCAACAGAAAAAATATTTGCAAAATGTTTAATGGCCGGAAGGTGTTGTTTCCTTGTAGGCTGCTCCAGAAATCTAAATGTAAACACTTATGATATCCATCACAAATACGCTCATCCTGAGCTGTGGCCTGAGAGATACGAGTCGCGCAAGGTCATCTGTATTCTTTGTTGTCGCTTGCAGGTCTTCTGGAGATTTCTCCGGTGGAGAGGGGAGTCGTGACACTGTTCGGCGTCCGGAGCGAGCTATTCGTGGCCATGAACAGCAAGGGGAAGCTCTACGGATCTGTGAGTGCATGAGCTGATTTACGGCAGGTTTCCGCCGGTACATTTTCTTATCAGTGCCTGATGACATATCGCCCTGCGCCTGAGTTGTAAACCCCCCTTCTCTCGCCCTCCTGCTCAACCTCCCCCCTCCTCCCGCCCCTATCCTCCTCCTCTGTGCATTGTTGAGCCTGCTTGTGCCTCATCGTGCTTTCATTGTGCGCCGGATGAAGCCAGGGACAGTGCTGCACTACATCACTCACTTTGCACATTCCATTCTTAGCATTGCCAGCCAACATATGCACCTACTGTCCTTGCCTGGGTAAAAGGAACCACCCAGACTGCGGGCACATGCTCTACGCAACAGTCCAGTACCGTAGTCCAGTGTCCTCCCTTCTGTGACCCCTTAATCCAAGGGTGGGCATCTCCATTCATGGAGGGCTAGTGTCCAGCACAGACTGGTCATTTCCCTGCTCAAACACAACTCACATCAACTCACCTGGTAATGGCCAGGTTTAAGGAATGCACCTGAGGAAGGCAATTACCAAACTGTGCCCTCCAGGACCGGAGTTGCCCACCCCTGCCTTAAACTGTGGGCTTGTTAATAAGTCATCAAGCTACACCTTCAAAAATCAAGATACCAAAGGTGTTCTTCAGGGTGGTGCCATACGTCAAGTGCATAGTTCTTTAGAAACTGAAAACGTTCCAACATGGTTCTTAAAGGCCAAATGAGACATATAAGTAACCCGACCATGAACAGGGTTGCTGGTATTCTCAGGCTATGTCAGAAAATGAAAAATGTGAGGTCATATGGAGAAATGGAAACCAAGACAAGCGATGAGGTTATTGGAAGACCGACTTGCCTCAATGGGACATCCAGTGGTCATCACATCCACAGGAAGACTTTGATTATGAGCTGATGAGTTGATTCAGATTACCTGATTCTGGAGCCTAGGAAATACTGGCCAAGCCGAAGCTACTCAAACCCAAACATGGAGAAGAAGGAAAAACCTTGTTTTCCCAACTGATGCAGTGCACCTGTGTCAAACCAATAGCTTGTAACTTTTGAACCTGACATTGGTATGCAAGCCCAGGGCAGTAGGCTGGTTCAAGTCGCTGCTCTATAATAGCAGCTAATGGCAGGGACCTGTTCTCCCTTTGATCACTCGATCCACAGTAGGATCTGGGATCTGTTTGGTTATACTCAACCCAAATACCAAATTTTTCTTAGGTTGGGCTACACTGCAGTGGTTCAGAATTATGGTCGAATTCTAACATCTTCCTCTTTCCTCTTCTCTTCAGGTACAGTTCACCAATGAATGCAAGTTCAAAGAAAAGCTCCTGCCCAACAACTACAATGCTTACGAGTCAGTGGCATACCCTGGCATGTACATCGGACTGAGCAAGACTGGCCGAACGAAAAAAGGGAACCGGGTGTCGACGGCGATGACGGTGACACATTTCTTGCCCAGAATCTGAAGGAGCATGGACAGAGCCAGCACTGGAGGCGAGGACGATGCACTTTCTACAGAGCTTAGAGGTTACGTGTGTCGTATTCGCATATGTGTATATCAGACTATTTATAATTGTTCATTTTGTATTTCCTTAAAAAATCTGCCTCTTTCTGAGTGTGAAGAACACGTTTAATTTATTTGATTTGTTTATTTAACCTTCTTGCTGCTACCAAGTGTTTCATACGTAAAATTCCTACAGTGTACAAGTTTTTTTCCTGTTTGTTTTTGCACTGTTTCTGTCGTTCTAATATAGACGTTTTCTTTCCTTGATCCTGGGAAAATGAAATTGTAAGTCTTAGTTGAAGTCTGTAACTCGTGAAACTGACCCCTATGGTATTGCGCACTGGAGCGATTGTGTAGCGCGCGGCCTCCTTTGTGCGCCGCTGGGCTCTGACTGAAGCAGTATCGCTTTACTCTTGGTGAAGTCCTACCCCTCAAATCTGTTTTTAGCTTTGCTGGGTGGGGGCGGGGCAGTGGGGGAGATGAACTCTGAACTTATCTGTAGTTGATCTTTGTCAGATCTATAAGGCTCCAGACAGAGGAAGGGCATCTTCTTGCCATTATTCAGTGTTGAGAAATGCAAAGACATGAAAACACCCAATGCAGATCTGGCCCTGAAGTTGTTCATTGATGTTCAACCAGATCCAAATGAGCTTGATAAGAGCAAATGTGAATCTGGGCAACTTTGCAGTGAATCCACGCAAATAGTTGATGACATTTCCTACTAACAGAGGTTCGAGTCAATCTCCTAGTCCCCAGTGGGTTTTTTGGTGGAACTTGCATGTTAAACATCAGTATTCATTATGTATTGGTAAGGGAATAATGGCCTGGCTGTGTGGAAATTATTTTTCCTTTTTTTTTAAACAAAATTGAGGAGATATCTAGTACTGTGCGAAGGTATTAGACCACCATTATATGTTGGGCAGTATTCATGTATTTTCTTAAAACACTTAATATTAATATTAGAATAAATAAAAATAATCATTAGTACTGTAAAATGCAATTTTACACCAGAACTTTCTTCGAGAAAGGCCAGTAGTACTTCAGTCAGCCACTTCGTTGCGTGATCGGACTAAATCAGGCGTGCTGGCGGTAGAACCACTGGTACTAGAGGAGAAGATGAAAGAAAGCTATCTAGTACACTAACTTTTAAAAAAAATACTGAAATTCTTGTTATGTTTTGCCGACCTGAGATGTTTGCCCAGCACTGTATCTCCCTTCTAGTCGTTCTCTACCTCATAATGTTGTCGACAGACAGTCTCCTATTCTCAGTCTTGCTGACGACGAATGTCTTTCCGTTGCTTGCCCTCATGCAGCAGGCTTGCCGCGCGCCCTAGTTGCGCCTTGTCACGTTTGAGCTATCTTTACCCTGTGATTTACTTTTAGAAAGGATAATCATGGTGGAAATATTTGAAGACAGCTGTTAGACTGCACTATACGCTCAACCAGTAACCCTATATTTTTCCTTTATATATTTTGTAAATATAATACAGTGTGTTTGGTGAAATGCCGTGGACCTGCCTTTGAGCCTGGTGTTTCACTTTGGTAAACAGGAGCTGAAGGTAGGCTTACTTCTACATGGGGAGGTTTATGGTGTCCATTTAGAACTGTTTTCTAACAGACTGAGAGATACGATCTCAACCGAAGCATTCCTGTTATTGTTTGTTACAGGTACAGATTTGAGAGATGTCCTTTTATTCTGTCAAGCCATATAATTTACAGGGAGGTTGGATAAGTAAATGGACAGATGAATGGATGGATGGATGGATGGATGGATGGATGGTCAGGTGTGATTGTCTCAAAAGGAAACCTTATGATTATGCTAGACAGGCCCAGAAATGCAGAAATCAGTGCAGAGCAATGCAATATGTTGGCTAATGATACCATTTTGCATTATTATTTTCCCATATTGCCAATAGCAATATTGATCCAGTTTGATTCACCTGCGCTGATCTCATCACTTCTCCCTTGCTGTGCCAAACCTCTTTCCAATGGTGCTGATTTGCATCAGCATAGATATTGTTTACAGCTGGCTGTATGGTCACTGAAGGCAAATGACTGACCCTCCTCACAACGTGGAACTGACATGGATCACTGGACTGGATTTGCTTAAGCAAAACATGCAGTATCAACAAGCGTGACTGTGTGGTCTGACAGTAGAGCGATTAAAGAAAACACCAATCCATCTTCCCAGTCTGCCGTTTGTAGTAGTCTCTGTCCATTTTAGGAGTTGTGCTTAGAAATAAATTGTCAACTGCCAATTCCTTCATGGTTACTTATCTAACCCCGCTGGGTGTTTCAGCTGATCTGTTGGACCGTCCGAGTCCCGTGGTGGTGCGCTCTGAATTTTGTTGACATTTACCAAATATTGTCTGTAGTTTTATACAGGTCCTGTTAAACATTGTGATGTATGTGCTGTGCACATGACGACTACCCTAACTTAAGTGGAAGTTAATAAAGCTATGATAAGAAAAAACAATGTGAGCCGTGTGCTTTCTCATGCCTTTCTTTAGCGGTAAGGCCGAGGACGAGCTCCTTCCCCGCAAACCACATCCACAACCAGCAGGCAGTGACCTACATCCTGAGCAGTCATCAATAGTCCCTGGCCATATAAAACACCAGCTAGAACACCTCGGAGTATAACTATAGGAAAATAGGGTTAGTCTTCTGTTGTTAGGCCTAAAAATACGCTAGCAGACACTATGATTGGTGCAGCTAGACTATGCGTGGGCACTGCTGGGAGCACTTGGGGCTGACATTTCTGTATAGAAAGTGCTGCCAAGTCACTGTCCTGCCTTTGTTTACCCCAGCCCCAGCCTGGTTTGCAGATTGGGTGGTTTCAGCAGCCTCGTGAGGCCAAGCGGTCACTCCTGGGAGCGGAATCCTCCTCCCCCTCCTCCTCCTCCCACCCTTTGGGCCGGCAATCTTCACGCGGCCCGTCTGGAAGGGTGCAGGAGGGGAAGAGCTGCTGCCCTTCCAGGCATGCCGTTTGCTTCCCTGAAAGGGGAGCCTGTTTAGAGCAGAGTGGGCCCTTCCTTTTTCTGAGGGTTGACTAATGAGGGGATATTGCCAGACGGTTCAAGTGACACTCCAAGAAGGTGCTATGGCGGCTCCTGTTAACATCGTTTTGTGAAATATTTCATTGCTGTCATGCCAAAACTTTTTTTTTTCTTTCTTTATGGCCAACATTTCATGAAATGACTTTTAGAGAAATCTCACAAATGAAAACGTACCACATACGACGTTGGAGATAAAGGACCCAAAAACCAAAATGGTTTATGATAACTTAGTACCAGCTAACTCCAAAAGCATTCGCTAAGACAACAGAGAACGAGGGAGATACCATGTCTGTTGTGACATTTACAACTCAATTGTCCCTCTGATCAGAGGAATTTCAGCATTGGCTGCTATAAGCTAGCTGGCTTGTCTCTGTTTAGGAAGATCAGCAAGTTAAAATCCCTGCAAAGCCCTGAAGTCTCTCCATCATGTTAATGTCAGTGTCGGCCACCAGATAGTCAACAGAAATAGATCTATGGTCAACAGCTCGCTGACAGTAGACTTGGAAACAGAGTTTCCTCTGAAAACTGTAAAAAAGTATGAGTGCAGGAACAGTTTTTGACCCTGACCTTGCTGTTGGTTTTGAAGAGAAGGACCCTTGTAAAGGAACTAGCTTTCTCATTCACATTCGCATTCCTTTAGTACATGTCTAGCAACACGAATTCGTTCCAAAAGGGTTTTCTCTCCGTAACCTCAGCAATACACAACACGTGACTTCCATTCAAATTAACATCTCATCACAACAAAAGGGCAGGCAGAGTGAGACAGGTGTGGTCACTTAATACACAAGTATTCCAAGCCACGAGCTGGAGCTAAATGGAGCTCTGTCATTGCCCAAAAGAATGACAGCTTTGGGCTCCAATAAACGGAATGTATGAGGGCTGTAAAGGCCCCCCTGAAAATAGCTGGGCTGCTCCACCTACCTGCGTCAACCTCATTGTCTGTCAACCAAATAAACATCCACCCGCCTCTCAAGTGCCTCTTCTCCGTTAAACAATTTGGCCCTAAAACTTTCTTTATTTCATAACAGGCCTTTCAAGTTCCTGGGCACAAAGACTTCACAGGGCAGGACCACGGCTTAACAGCTCACAACCATGCGTCCACTAACAGGAAGTGTATTGGCTGGTAATTGACCGGCTAGTGATTGGTGCCTGGGGGCAAACAATCCAGGCAGATGTGAGGTATGGGGGTCCATGGAGAAGGAGGAGAGGAGGAGGAGGTGCTGTGGGATGAAACTCAGCTACAATTCATTATATGTCTTTCCCATGCTCGTTTGAGGCGGGGGTAGACTCAATATAGGAAGCCATGATCACAGACATTTCCATTCCTTACTGAGAGTTCCCATCAGAGGTTCTAGAAAAGCATGAACGTCAGCTGAACCCACAATAAAGGGCAAAAGACTCTTTACATATCATCATTGTTGGAAGTAAAACTAACTTTGAAAGACCATTTTTAGCATCCCCCCCCCTCTCTCTTCTTTTACACAAGATTAGCTGCTCTTAATTGTGGTAAATTTTAACAATGAGGGGACCATTAAATATATGCCAAAGTTACCTGGGACAAATATATATAATAAACATAATCATAATGCAACATAATCAGATATTTAGTAATTATTAACAAGCAACTTCATTGGTTGGGTTTTATTAATGCCTTTTTTTGCAGAAAAACATAATGACGCAGTGAAATCTATTTATTTTTCAAGCTGTTGCTCGAAGAACACACCCTATTGGACCATGAGATCATCGGATCAATTCAGCCTAAACACTAATGCAGCAAATAAGGACTTTAGGCGAGTCTATAGGCTGTTCTATTGTCTCTATCTAATTCCATGTTCACCCCACACTGAATAGTTGACTGTAAACAGAATTATCTTTCTAGAAATGAAATGTTCTTTGTGGAATGTGATAAATATATCATGTCTATGGATCATTCTGGTGCCTTCCTAAGTCCATGTTAGATAGTAAGCGGTGGAGGTTGATGGAGGCTGATAATGTAGGTTACAGACTCCACCTGTGGGTGGCCTCAATTACTGGACTGGTGTTCTGATTCTGAGTCATTTCCGATTCCTGAATGAAAATAGAACTTAACACCTAAAACTACCTCATTACATAAAGAGAAGTGGCTTTGTTATTTAACAAAGGTACAACAAGTGTAAATACCTGATTTTTTAAGTAAAGATTTACTGCATTTCTACACTTGTGTGTCTCTGTGATTCAAAATATCTTGTAAAATAAGTTGCTGTATTTGTATCCACCTGTCTGTCTGCCTGTCTGTCTATATTCACCAACCCATTTATCAACATTTGACTCTTTTCTGTAAGTTATTCCATGGCAACTCAGTTACAGTCTGTCAGTTCAAGCTATTAATACATTCAACCATGCAAATTTTCAAAACAGTGCTCAAACAGAATTTCATTCATGAAAAATTAGTTTAGTTGCTTACTCAATGACAAAATAAATCTTCATTGTCAATTAAAGACCAAAATCAGTATAAAACTGTTTATGTTAATACATTACAACAAGTTAATTTATTGCCAAGTTAACTTTTTTATGTCAGAGTGTAAAGTCTTAGACATTTAGGTTTTTTAAATATTTTTTTTGCAGTGTTACATAGTCTATGAATAATTTCTACATATTCCTATTTTCTAGGAAAGTGAATTATGCATATATCAATTGAAGCTACACAAATAAAATGGCTCAACTGACAGTCTGTTCAGATGACTTCTTGACACTGTACTTTTCTTAAAAGTATCTTTCATTCAGACATTCATGGTGGATTTTTTTAAAGGAGTATAATATTAACATTAAAACCACAATACATTTCTTATTATGGATGAACAGTATGAAGTACAGAATCTCAGAGGCCTGGGACTGTTTGGGACAAGAGTTTTTTGATGATACAGGCCTGCTCTGTTAACTGCAGACATCAGCTGATCCAGTTTAAGGTGGTCCAATAGATGCCAGAGATGCCAACACAAGCACCACTGTCATTGCTGTTCATTGACTGGATTCTGGACTAAAACATACTCCAAAGCCAACAATAATCTTTCCCCCTCTTTTCCATGAATGGATGACTGACATAATTTTATTTATACAAATGGAAAAACTTAGATTCCAAAGAACTGACTCAGCAAAAAAAAATATTTTTGGAACCACTTTCTTGCCCACTTGGACAAAGATGTGTGAGGATAAGTAACTCCCTGGGTTGATTTTGAAATATTCTTGTACTAAGGGATAGTAACTATGTATGCAAAAAATAAATAAATAAATAAATAATAATTAAAAAATTAAAAAAAAAAAAAAATA
>JBBIGC010000039.1:3882276-3893633 GCA_037576955.1 Lepidarchus adonis
TCAGGCAAATGTACCTCAAAATGATCAATTTCTATAATTTCTATGTTTAATGGTTGACTCTTTTTTCTGTTTATTTTTTCACTATTATTTTTATTATTACAATTTTTTTTTTTTTTGTTTTTTTTTTGTGTGGTTCAGCCCCCCCCATGTGTGTGTGAGGAACTGGACTCTGCAACACGACAATGATCCAAAAACACCAGTTAATCCACCAAGAACTGAATGAAAACTAAGAAATCAATCCCAATGATGAAACAAGCTGTACATGCAAGAAACTCCTCAAACATCTCACAGCTTAAAGAATTCTGCATTGAAAAGTGGGTTGAACTTTCCTCAGAGCGATGAGACAGGTTGATCGCTATGAGAAGCATCTCACTGCTGTTATTTCAGCCAAAGGGGGTAACACTTGCTATTAGGGGATTGGGTGTCCTTTAGAACATTGATTTTCACTGCTGATAAGTAATGGTCTGTATTATACTTGGGTTTTGATTGTTTTTTTATGTTTCTGGCCCAAATTGGAGAACTAGTCCCAACATTTTACCACTGTCACTGTCTTTTTCGCAAGCTTTTACATTCATAACTTGGGACATTACCAGAATACTTTTGAGTGTGATGTTTTGGGCTTTACGTCATTCACACATTCATATCAGGCCCCAGGATTTGCCTTTCACAGCATGTCACCAGAGGTGAGCTGCTGAAGCACAAGACAATCATCTGAGAGGAGCTCTCCTTTCACTCCCTTTCATTTCAGGTTGCCTTTGATCAAAAAAAAAAAAAGCTTTAAGTCACTTCAGATTACCTGATGGTCCTGTCCTCTTTTATAGAGACTCAACTCTCCGTCATTTGATCTATGAGCTTGACAATCATATTAAAGGTTAATTATTAAAATGTTTAAAAACATGATGTGATTAGACTATAATGACTGAACAAGAAGAACCTCCAGATTATAAAGCATGGAGTATACAGTATTTGCTGTGTGATATGCAATCGTTATGATGATCATGACATAATTATTGGAAGCAGAAGAAGAAAAGGATGAAGAGAGAACAAGAAAAAGAAGATGAAGAAAGAAGATGAAGAAAAAGGAGAAGAAGAAAAAGAAGGAGAAGAAGAAGATGATGAAGAAGAAGAAGAAAAAAAGAGAAGAAGCCTGTGTAATAAGGCAACAATAAGGCAAAGTGGCTCAAATTCTTACACTTGCCTGTAATAAATGAATAACATATAATCATATTTCCTGAAAGAAGCATTTAAAATATTTCACAGACAAACAAAGTGTCTGGTTGTAAATATGTGAACTTCCCATTTCCCATTTGCATCCATCATGTTCACAAAGCTGTGGATGGTGATTTTGTGTTCAAACTGTGTGATGCAGTGAGATATAGTGTGGGATTTATCAGCATTATTGTCTTGATGTGTTTTAATATAGTTAATGAATCGTAATAAACACTTATTATATACATTAACTTTGACAGTCATAGTAGGAACACAACTAACAATTATTTGAACAATAAGTCCATTAGGATTCAGATTAATGGAGCGTTCCACGTGTATAGTCTATATATGACGTTGCATATTTCACATTAAACATGATGTTTAAACAAACAAAACATTTATAAAGACTATTTATCATTTTGCACAATGATCTTTCAAAAATAAAAACACTGACCGTTTCTTCTACAGAAAAAAAAGACTTGATTCACTTGAGCTTCTTCATTGTCTTGAAGATACACTACACACTATATATACAGTAGAATATAGTAGTAAAAGTAGTAAAATGCTTAATTTTTCATCCAATGATTAAGAAAAGCTCATTAACATCTGATGTACAGTATGGTTCTAATGTTCATTTGGAAAAATGCAGCAACAAGTATCGTTCTTTTTCAGCTTCACATCTACAAAGTGTACACGGTTCAAGATTTTCATAAATAGAATATAAATGGAAGGTGTTTGGAGTCTGGAGTCCTCCTTTTAGAAACAGAAGTTTCTGTAGATTAGACTCTGTGAACCCAATCGTCTGATCACGAAAGAAGTACTTCCTTTAGCTGTGGCTGATGATTTTAGGCATGAACTCCAGAACACTAATTTCTCTCCTGGTTGTTCATTGTTGTTCAACTGCAATGGTCTGGAATGCAAAGCTCTACAAAGTGTGGTCAGATCAGATCAGACAGCGCTGTGGGAGGAAGACACAGCAAATCCACTCTGATTCCAGTTACAGTCTCTTAGCAGGTAAAAGTGCTTCCAAACCTACACCAGCAGGTTCAAATACAGCTTCTACTATCAGGTTAATGAACACTGATTCCATTGAGCACTTTGATTACAGCAGTAGAAACAGTGATTACATGATTTCCTGAGGAGGCTCAGAGTCTAATATTATTATTATGGTTAATGATGTTCCACAATTATCTGTATTTCACAATAATCTACACAGTTGAAAGCTTGACAGTTGAGCCTCAGAAGCAGAATCTCCTATAATGAGTATAGAAAAATGACACCTGGGCAAGATGGGCACTGAAAAATCAATAACAATTCGTTATTGCAGACCTACAACGTGAACCTGTGATCCAACGAACAGTAGGTGCAGACACGTGGCCAGCGGGTGTTCAGCTCCCTTTCCACAGGGGGCGCTCGTGACTAACTGTAAGCCTGAAAATTCCATACAGAAGAAGAAATCCATGTTGGGGGTCCGTAGGTACTGCAGTTAGTGGTGAACTGTGAAGAGAAGACTTGATATACCTGTTATAATTTACTCTTCTTGGCTAGACAGTTAACACATGGCTCTCCTGTCACCAACAGACGACCTGTTCGACTCCATTCTAATGGCAGATGACAGGTAAAACCAAACCCCCTTCTGATATTTCCACGCATTCGTTTTTGTAATTCATTGCGATTAGCTGGGTGTGTTTTGGTTTGTTTTGCTAGCTGGCTAAACGAGCCACAACTGCGGTGTCAAACATTGCTGAAAGGCGTGGCTTGTTTAACAAAACAGGAGACAATTACTTACCGAACTATTGTCACCAAGCTGACTACTCTTCCTCTGTTCTTTTGTAGGTTTCATGTTGAAGGATACCGTGAAGGTTATGAAGAAGGAATACGACAGGGAACCATAGAGGGCAGAAACCATGGGGCGCTACACGGGGCCAAACTCTCTGCTGAGGTAACACTATAACACACATACAGGTACTTTAAATGAAACTAATTTATATCCAGCAACCAAATATAGTTTAATAGTGCCACAGAGCTTCTATAGCAGACATCTTGCCCTCATCCCTAATATTAATTCCAAAAAATATGGGACGCTGTGGACCATTTAAGCAAAATCAGTTGGGCCATGTTTACTACTGTGTAGCTTCTCCTTGTCTTTTAATCACAGTCCCTAGAAATCTGGGAACCGAGGAGACCAGATGCTGGATTTTTCAGAAGGAGTGCTATATATGATTCTAGCTGCACAACAGTGCTGGGACTTCTTTTATCATATTTTTTTGTTTCTTGATGCTCCAGATGTTTTCAGTTAGGGAAAGTTCTGGACTGTAGTTAAGCCGGCTCAGCACCCAGGCTCTTCTACTGCTGTTGTAATAGGTGCAGTATGTGGTTTAGCATTGTTTTGCAGGAGAATGCGACTCATTCCCTGAAAAACACATTGCCTTTATGGGAACATATGTTGCTCTAAAGCTACTTTACAGGTACATCTAAAAAATTTTGAATATCGTGAAAAGTTCAATATTTCTTGACATTATTTTCAGAAAGTGAAAATAAATAACGTGTAAAAAAGTGTAAAAAAATAATTCATTACACATAGAGTAAAATATGTAAAGCCTTTATAAAAAGCTGAGAAAATTAGAATATTGTGAAAAAGTTCAATCTTGGAAAGTTATTGTGTCAGCTAATTAACTTAAAACACCTGCAAAGGATTCCTGAGCCTTTTCCTGGTCTCAGTCTGTGAGACTCTGGAGGGTAAGCCACAAAAGGTCATTTCTAAAGAAGCTGGCATTTTCCAAGCATATTCATAGAATGTTGAGTGGAAGGAAAAAGTGTTAAGAAATGGTGCAACATGGACGACCACAACCTTGAGAGGATCGGCAAGCAAAATCCATTCAAGAATTTGGGGGAGCTTCACAATGAGTGGACTGAGGCTGGAGTCTGTGCATTATGAGCCACTACACATAAACTAATCCTAGACATGAGCTACAAAATGTTGCGTACTTCGTGTCAATACTGAACCAGAGACAACGTCAGTGTCTTACCTGGGCTGAGGAGAAAAAGTACTGCACTGGTGCTGTACTTTTCCAAATTGTTCTTTTCAGATGAATGTAAATTTTGCATATCATTTGGAAATCAAGGTCCCAGAGGCACAGAATCCATGTTGCTTAAAGTCCAGTGTGAAGTTTCCACATTCAGTGATGATTTGGGGGCCATGTCATCTGCTGGTGTTGGTCACTGTGAAGTCTACAGTCAACACAGCATCTACCAGAGCACTTCATGCTTCCTTCTGCTGACAAGCTTTATGGAGATGCTGATTTCATTTTCCAGTAGGACGTGGCACCTGCCCACACTGCCAAAGGAACCAAAAGCTGGTTCAACCACCAGGGTGTTAATGTACTTGATTGGCATCAAACTCGTCTGACCTGAACCCCATAGTATTGTCAAGAGGAAGATGAGAGACACCAGCGCCAACTGTGCAGACGACCTGAAGGCTGAGATCAAAGCAACCTGGGCTTCCATTACACCTCAGCAGTGTCATAGGCTGATCTCCTCCACGTCACATTGATGCAGTAATTGATGCAAAAGGAGGAACAACCAAGTATTGAGTGCATAGGACTTAACATACTTTTCAGAAGCCTGACATTTCTGTTTAAAATGTGATGGTGGATTTTGGGTTTTATTATCTGAGAGCCATAATCATAAAAAATCCAAGAAATAAAGGTTTGACATACTCCACTCTATATGTAATGTATATATAATATGTGGATTTCACTTTCTGAAAGGAATGTCAATGTCATATTTTGATTAGTCTAACCACAGAACAGTTTTCCACTATGCCTCAGTTTATTTTAAATAAACTTTGACGCAGAGAAGACTATGGGATAAATTTTTTTCAGCCCATGCAGCGATTTCCCTCACACAGTCAGGCCTGTTTTTTATGCAGTGCTATCACAGATATCTGATTTTCAGACTCGCATAGCAAATTCTCCAGATCCTCAGTATCTTTTGACAATATCATGTGCTCTAGATGTAGATGATGAGAGTCTTTAAATTCTACATTGAGGAACTTTGTTCTGAAATTGTTCATTTTCATGTGGAAGCAACCTTTTGCCAATTAAGGTAATTATTTGCCAAATATCCCTCCAGCGGTTTCAAACTGTAAAATATGGTTTTATGATTTGAAAATCATTGAATTCTGTTTTTATTTATATTTTACAGTGTCGTAGCTTTTTTGAATCAGGGTTGTATATTTTATTTTATTGTTATATAATATAGGTACAATAAAAAAACAGCACAATACGGTATATTATACAACTTTGTGTTCATAACATAAGCGATGCCTAAATAGCAAATATTAAACACATCTCAGTTTGTCTTTATCAGTCACCCCACCATGGCCAATGAAAATGTCAATATTGCAAACAGTACAGAGAGCAACTCTATCATTATTTTTGACCCCTAGTAGTCACAATGAAAGAGAGGGGTCAATTGTAAAGTCCGCACACAGAGAACTTTCTCTATTTCGAAAACAGTAACCAGTTTGATGCGCTCTTTGAAACTTACATCTATCTATCTGTTACTCATGCGCTTTCTCTCTGGATTCACTCTCAAAAAATGATTTCCTGGATATTCTGTATGCAGAAGGGGTGGAACATCTGCTGTAGACTTTTCATTGGCTTATAGTTAAATGAAACTACACTTAAATGAGCATCTAATAGAACTTGTTTAGACCTTGATTATAATTTGGATTTTCTGTTGATAAAGAAAAGAATCTAAAGAAAAGGCTGAATTTACTAAATAAAGTAATTAATCACTTTTTGTCTCATGCATTGATTGGTTTTAAAGAAATATTTAACATAAAATTAAAATGTTAATAAAATAAATATGAATAATATTTAATATTTAGATTTATGCTCATTTAAAAATTTCAGAAATGACCTTAATCGGTTTAGTAGTGACTTATAAGTAGAAGTATTTCTCAAAGTGATCTCTATTGTTTCAGGTTTCATTTTATCATGGCTTCACACTCACATGGAAATCTCTCCTCCAAAACACTGAGAATGTGAAAGCAAGGTAGGTTTTTTGGTAAATGATAAATTTTGTGACATAGCATTCTATTGTAGTCCAAATGTGAAATCCAAAGATGTAGACAGTTATTTATACATATATATGTATACATATATAAAATATAATAATGAAGAAATGTTATATATGTCTTTGCTAACTTTGGTATATAGATGTTAAATACTGCAAATCAGTCTTTATTATACTCTCAGAAAAAGGCTGAAAGCTGTTGAGTCTCTGGCTGGATTGATCCAAAAGTTTCCGTATGAAGACCCACAGTACGAGAACCTTCAGGAGGACATGGAGAGAGTGAGGGCCAAGTTCAGACAGGTATAGCAATTTCACTTTTTCACAGTTTTTGTTTTACTTAATTTTTAAATGTACTTTATTTTACAGTATCAGCTCTTGATTCCATAGGTATGCTCTTTACTGAACGTGGCTGCGGACTTCCGTGAGTACACCAGTGGATCAGCAGGAATGTCTTTCTGAAAGATTACAGACCTTCAACCTGCTGTGGAAGGTTCAGGCTTCCCGGAACTGTTTTCCAGTGTTGTGGGCTACACCAAAATGAGCTTCTACTGCTCTGCGTGTGATGAAACAGTGCTGTCCTGGTAGTATGAAGAATTGAGGTTTTATGGAGTGAACAATGGGCACTTATTTTAAGGACTTTC
This sequence comes from Lepidarchus adonis, assembly GCA_037576955.1. NCBI lineage: Eukaryota > Metazoa > Chordata > Actinopteri > Characiformes > Lepidarchidae > Lepidarchus > Lepidarchus adonis. The sequence goes on from JBBIGC010000039.1 coordinate 3,889,209, forward strand.
ACCTTTGGTGTTGCTGTGCAGAGGGTAAAGGGCTAATTGTTTGGCCTGTCACTGTACAGTAATCACACAGATGAAGCTGTTAAAAAGAGACAGCAGTTTTTATGAGTGCAGTGAAAGACACCTGCTGTATTAGGTGGTTGTGGGATTATTTTTGAATACTTGATATGATCTTTGCTTCTCTTGAGAGCACACGTTTAACTTTGCAAGTCTATATACAGTCACCACCTTGTGGTTAAACAGGAGGCTAGTGCTCGACTTAGAGACGCAGGTTGCCCTCTGGTGGAGGAGATAAAAACTGCAGGACAAGTGGGGAAATTGTTTGAACTGACCGAGATGAATGAGAAATAATTATAGGCCAATATCTATACTGTACTTATTTTCATGTGGCAGATTGAAGACATTCACTGATGAGTACCTTATGACTTGTACTTTATTTAGTTATTTATTTTTCATAAAAAATCTTTCATCTGGTAGCCAGTATTCATATAGTTTTTGGACAATAGTTTTTGGACAAAAGCTTATTTAGTTTAGTTTAGATTTTCTAAAATTTACAGGGAATTTCATATAAGTGCAACATTTCTGAAAGTTTTATTCATATAACTTTCAAGAAGGAAGAAGTGATCACAGTGACTTTGCAGCCTTTGGGATCCATTCAGACCATTTGGAGCTAAGCCAAGAAAAAGTAATGTGTATAATAGGTGATATCCTTTGACTGCCACCCAAATGACTTGCTAACAGCTTGTATCTTGAGTGACTGCCAATGTGTTTTTACAATAAAGAAGGGCTTCTTCTGTACTTTGGCTTTTAATGACCATTGTAGCTTGAGTTCTCGTCTTCTTAAAAGAATTTGTATTCTGTCCTCATCCTTTGTTCAACAGTGCTCTGGTGGAGATGTCTTGCATTTCAGAAGAAGTGCCGCCAAACTAGATAACCTTATCTCTTTATGTGCTTCATGATATAATCAGAAGCCTTACGTTAGTTACCTCACCGCACTCCACCACCCACCCCAGCCCAAGTCCCCTCAGAACGAACAAGATTTTTATAATGCGAATGCTTACACCTGCTGCTGGCACAAATCCCAGTTACCTTTTGTTAGTTTTGGTTAACCAGCCCTGGGCCCCATGAAATTCCTCCGCTGGGTCTCTCAATACCATTTCACGGGTGGTCAGCAAAGTCTCCTGACAGATAGCATTCGGCCCCTCTCCTGGGCCCAGTGTGGGGACGGCCTCTGTGGCCGCAACAATGCGGCGGTGGGGCCCACGTGAGAGGGCTGCGGGACGCGCTGCCGTTTTGTTCTGCACACCCCCAACCCCCCTTGCGTTTTCATCTGAAGGTGCAGCTCAGGATTCAGGCGGCTGAGAGTTGGCAGGGAATGAGAGGGGTGGTGCTGGAAGTGGCAGCTGGTCTCCGCTCTGGGCAGCAGCAGGTGAACACGGGGCCCCGATGGCGGCACCTTCAGAGCGTTGACAGATAAAACCCTGCTCTTCCCCAAAGGCCTCCGATCAGCTACGGAGAGACCCTGCCGTGACTCCAGTCATCGAGATTCTGCATGACCTGCCTTTGTGGGTTCATGTATGTCGGCTGTAGAGCGATGCATGGTGGCTGTCTGCTTACGGATGTGGGGCCTCAACCAGTGGGATGGTTGAAGCGACAGTTCAGCCATTTAGAAACAGAAATTCTCACCAGATGTCGGTAACAGCCCATCCAATCCATACATGCACATAAATCAGACCATAGATTTCCATACTTTAAATTATGTGTAATAAAATGGAATAACATGGAAGAAGTATGAAGAAATGAAGATGCAAAACTGCATGACACCAAATGCATGGTATGTCTTGACACCAGCTGAAATCTATCACTAATTAAAAAGCAATTCTGCCACTTAGTGCAAATTAATATCAACTGTATCACTCCCAACTGATGGCTGTAAAAAAGTGTCTCATTACTGAGGAGTCACACAAGAAACATCTCATCATGGGTAAAACCAAAAAGCTCTCAAGACCTCCTCAACCATACTGTTGCAAAACATTTAAACTTCTCAAATCAATAGAAACTTTTACAATTTTACTTGAATATAACAGGGTATTCAAACTTTGCTATCCAACAAGTTTGCAATGTGTAACCTATATGCATAAATCATCGCACACGTCTTAAACCACATCATGTGCTGTATCTCCAAGAGTCTTGCTTATGTGGTTTGACACTATGGGATATAGTTTCCTATTACAATGGACAAAAGTAATAATTCAGGATAATGGCGTCTTCTTCTTACGCCATGTGATGTACTTTAGTCACATTGTCAAGTTTCAGATCTCAAACATGTCTTTTTCACTAGACTTTATCATACATGTACTAAACTGTAACTACATTTGACTGCACACAACAATTTGCATCAGATCAAGGCTTAGAAGTGGTTTACCATCGAATTAGCAGCTGTTTCATCACCCATGGGCTATACTGTATTGATTATGGATGGGCCCCTACCAGACGTAAAGCTGTGTGTGTGTGTGACTAATTCAAAATGCAGAACAGTAGAACATGAACATGAGCAGGAGGGGGGATGGAGAAAGAGGGCTGAAAGAAAGCTGGAGGAGCAATGTTTCTTTGGTTTCCTTTCAGCTGGCGGAGCAGAGTGGCTGGGGCCACCGAGAGGGAGGGAGGCCGAGCAAATGAAGGAGGACGCTGGAAGGTTTCAGAAAATGTTCAGGAATTTCAGGAGCAGGTGGCGAGTAGTGACATGAAAGGAGGACGTGACAAATGCAACCGACGGGCACTCCAGAAAAAAAAGCCCCCTGGCTGAATGGTGGCATAGTATCTCCCTTTTTTGCCTTGGTGCCTCATACCCCCCACCCTCACACACAAACACACACACATAGACACACGCGCAAGCTCCAATCTCAGCCCTGAGCCTCTCGCTTGCCTGGATAGTTCATGATGTGGATGATAAATGCGCAGTTTCTATTTGTAATGCAGACAAAAAAAGGTCCTGCCACTTCATTGGGGTGTAAGGGTGGGGGCCCCCGAAGTTGCTATACCGCTCACAACTGCTTATCCCACTTGTTAAGATAAAGGCTGTAAGTTTTGTGACATCAGAGAATTGGTTAAAGCGCCAAGTCATTTATTCAGCAACTATTACTTTTGTGGTGTTTGGAATCAGGAAGTGAATAAAGCGATCAAGTTATATGGTTCATTCATTTCCCAGATATAAAAGCATTTCATTAACTCGTCAAAATGACGAGAAGTGACATAGAAGAGATGAATACATCTTGATCTCAGCCTACATCTATCAGCCACAACATTAAAACCTGCGACAGGTAGAGTGAGTATCCCAGTATGCAGTAGTTACAACCTATCATAGGTCCAATCAAGGACAACATAGGAACCTATGTGAATGGGGAATGATGGTCCCACGGAGGACTATCCCACGGAAGTCCGTGCTGGCCATGATGTGTACCAGCAGAACCCATGCTGACCCTTGTTTGTTTCCAAACGTGTCTACAGTGGACACATGACCATGAGAAATCCAGGAAGCCAAAGAAGTAGGTGGCCTGTTCTCAGGAACCCCATCATGTGGATGGCAGGGTGTATGTATGTCACTTAACTGGGAAAGACATGGCACCAGGGTACGTAACAGGAAGAGCGCAAGCTGGCAGAGGCAGTGTGATCCTCTGGAGTATGCTGTAAACTTCTGATCTTGCCTTTCATTTAAATGTTTTTTGTTTTTTGGCAGGACAAAGCACCTTGCCGCACTGGAAAAATTGTTCAGGGATTGTTTAAAAACCATGAAAAAAATATAAAAAAAATTTTTTTACCTTGTATCTTTAGTACTTTTTACTATTTATTACCTTTGTATATTTATTAGTATAAGATGTATGTTTATTTTTTTGTCACTGTCTCTATGTTGCAGTCGCTACATAAGCAATTACCTTAGGGACAATAAAGTTTTTCTGATTCTGATTCTGATTCTGAAAAGGTGCTGATGTGGCCTCCAAATTCCCCAGATCTCAGTCTTATCAAGCATCTGTGGGATCTGCTGGACAAATTAGTCATTTACATTTACATTTATTCATTTGGCTGACGCTTTTGTCCAATCAAGCATAAATTCAGACAACACTGATGTGCAAGTTACAGGGAGTTCAACATAATCTTCTTGGTCATAAAAACAGTGCAGGTGCTACAACAGTGCGCATAAGTGCTACACAATTACTATCTGAAAAACACATTTCTACAGTATAATTAAGAGGTTATGATTAATTCTAAAACAGACGGTAGGTGCTACAGCATAGTTAATATGTCCTATTCATATATACAAGTGCTTTAGATGCTGAGGTCAGATCCATGGAGATTGTTAAGGTTTATAGGACTATAATTATTATAATCCATAAAATCCTATACAGTTTCTACTCTGACACCTCAAGATGA
>JBBIGC010000039.1:3898782-3910360 GCA_037576955.1 Lepidarchus adonis
TTATTTATTTTGACGACCTTAAGAGACAAGCTGAAGGTTTTGTAATGGCCATCACAGTTCCCTGATTTAAACATTGAAAGACGACCAAAGAATATTACAAAACTAGAACCTTTTGTAGGAAGAATGGGAGAAAATCCCAAATACAAGAACTGAAAGGCATTTAGCTCTAAAAAGTGTTTGCAAGCTGTGAAATCTGCCAGGAGGTGTTACTAAGTACTGATTATGTAGGGTGCCCAAACCTTTGCACAGAACCTTAATGTTTTTTATGTTTGTGTGTTCAATTTATGGCATAAAAAGTAACTATGCATCAATGTTGTAGAGAGACGGTGTTAACATCTCTATAATTACAAAATCACCAAAATCTGTTATATATCACGGGGTGCCCAAACTTTTGTATAAGACTTGTTCCCTGACTATATGATGTATTTGCATATTGCAAACACAGAAAGGATACAAAATAAAGGAAACCCTCAAACTAGAACATACATGATGATTTCATTTGTTCTCCTCAAGCTTTCTCTACCCCGTAACTGAAGGTGCCTGCTTGAGAAGTGTCAGAGTTGAAGCTAAAGCTTCAGGCGCCAGCCTCGCTGTGGAAGTCACACGTCCTGACCAGCCTTTCGCTTCTCCTTTGCTGGAATGTGGGGAGCAATGTTGCTCTCTCCTCTGAAACCACACACACTGGGATGCCAAAAGCCAAAGACACCGTATTATCGCAAACCTCAGACAGTGGCGCAAGAGTGTGAAATAGTCAGAGTTCCTTTTTCTTTGCTGGACCTCGCCAGACTGCCTGAGGCCTAGTCTAAATAGAACATGAAAGACTGTCCCCTGGGTCAGACCGATTGTAGTTTGACAATAAACGATGGATAACACCCTCCTGAGATATTGCACTGAGTGGATTTATTCACTTAAGTCACTGATGTTTGTAGGCCACACTTTCACTATAGAGAAGGTCCCATGGGAACTGAATGGAAATCTATATTTATGTTTAGTTCTTATAATAACATAATTACCTAATTGGCTATTAGACTGTGGTCACATGGTCTACTATAATGAATGACTTATATATATAATGTTCTTATATATTTCCTGGATTGTATACTGGATATTTAAAAAATTTATTAGTTACCGTATTAGTCATGTAATTAAAATAGAGATGTTGCATGGAAACTGATGCATTTTTGTTTACTTATTTGAGCAAGCAAACATTCTACCCTCTTTAAAACAGTGTCTTTAGATGAAGGTGGTTTTAAAAATACAAAGAAAAGTTTTAAAATAGTCTAGTCAACAAAAAGATTGTTCTATAGAGAAATTAAGTACACCCTTGACTTCTATCCCTTTTAGAAAAAAATAATTTCAGTCTCTGACATTGTCTTACTGAAGTGTTATAGCAACTAATAAGGATTATTATTCTACTGAAAGGTCCCTCTCTGTACTTTTGGACAGACTTTTAAAGTGGACTTTTATATGTATGGCCTCACATTATCCTTAGTCACTCTTTTATATAATAACTGATTCAATGGCTGCAAGCTGCCCAATGAAATCCCATAGCAAACTTTTCCACCATCACAGTTGGTATGATGTTCTCCTGAATAGCTGTCTGGCACCTTTCTCATGCAGATCAAATTTGTTTAATCTCTTACTGATGCACTTTGCCACCTGCATTTGCCAGATCTACCTGCTGTGATGAAGTTGTGGGGGACTTTTTTTGTTCTTCATTCGTTTGCTCTCATGTTGAATTTGCAGGAAAAATTGGCAATTGTTTGAAAACAAATTTTAGAAATTTATATATTTTTAAATCTCTTGCCAGACCCATAGGCATCCAGCTTAGATCTTGGCATAACAACACCACACACTTCAGTAGGAAAGAGATATAATATATATATATGTTTGTGGAGTTATCTGACCACAGTGCATTTCCCCTGTTTTTCAAACAATTTGAGAACTCATCTGTGTTTCTGTGTAGAAGTTTTGCTTTTTTGTGTGCGTAATTTCAGCTTGCATTTTCCAAATCCTCACAAGCCTATGTGCCATTATTTATTTTTTAAGTAGCATTAGTCAAAGTCACCATTGATGTGTTTATGGCACAGACGCCAGTTTTCTGAGCATTTTGGTGCTACTCGATCTAAGATCAGCTTTTGACATGGTTCCTCACTACTTCCTCATTCCTCACCTCACTCCTCACTGCTTACACAGTTAGAATCCTGGATTCATACCTCACAAACCAAACACAATTTGTTGCTCTAAAATGTTTAGCTCACAGGGCACACCCATTATCTGTGGTGTCCCTCAGGGTTCTGTTCTTGGACCCCTTTCATTTATTGTCTACTTACTCCCTCTGGAAAATATTACTACTACTCTTATCCACTGCCTTTCTGATATAAAAAACATATAACAAGTTTCTTAAACTTAATAATGACACTGTAATCTTATTGATTAGTACTAGATATTCCCTTACTTAAAATAAAAGTTTAAATATAAATGGCTTTACTGTTATTCCTTCCTCTCAAGTCAAGAGCCTATGCGTTATCCTTGAGAGTATTACTCATTCATCTGTGTAATATCAATTGACTTTGTCATTTCCTCTTTACAGTCAGCACTGTCACTCTTGCCCATGTGTTGGTAACATCACATATTGATTATTGTAATGTAAATTAATTGGTCTAGTGCATAAGGAAGTATATAAATTTCAGCTTGTACAGAAGCCTGTGATATTACCACTTTTTTATTCCTCAATTAATAAAGTGCTTCATAATCTTACACCCCAGTACCTTCAAGACTTAATCAATATGCAAGTTTCTACTTTCACTCTTGGATCCTCTTTTTCTTGTTACGGCGGTTAGCCGTCTGACAATCATGGGATCTAGATCGTTTTGCTTTGTTGCGCTTTGTCTCTGAAATTCCCTACCACAAGACATTTTTATTATTTTAAATTTAGTTTAAAAACCCATATTTTTATGTTTACGTATTCTATACATAATTTGAGATAATATTGTTGGTTATTGTATTTGTTATTTGTTTTAATTATGTTTTTTTATTGCTATTGTTCTATGGTGTCCTTGAGCGCCTTGAAAGACATCTTCAATAAAATTGATTATTGTTATTAATAGTAGTATTAGTATTATGAAGATAAAAGACCTAATTTCTTTGTAATCTTGTGTTGAGACTTTTTTTAACTGATTGCAAGGAAATAGCCTTTGGTAGATGGTCCTTTTATACGCCGTCATGATCCTGTCACCTATAACCAGCTCATCTTCTTATTGTGGAATATTTCAAAACAGCAACAACTTAAACTTAACAAAAACTCTTTTCCATCCCATTGTTTTTGGTATTACCGGTGTCCAGGTTCTAATACATTTACATTGATCAGTAAAAACATTGGAATCTATGCTTTGAAGTCTTACCAGTAAAATGAGTTTCAGAGTTAAAATCACACTTCAATTCTTGTTTCTATTGCATTTTATGAAAAATCCCAACTTTTCTAGAGAGAAATTTCAATGTATACATTTCAAGGCAAGCAAGACAAGATCTCTCTTTGTTCAAGAATGTGGTATTACACCAACTCCTCATGCTCTTTATTGCAGTTTTACATAGTGACGCTAATTCATCTATTGCCTGTAGGTCTGCAAAAAGCCTTTTGATCTTTGAATCTAGGGATCTTGCCCACTTTATTAAAATATAGCTACTGTAAATGTGCAGATGTAGGTCTTGACTATCACCGCAATGACAGAAAACACGAAAAGGCAAAACAGTTGGTTTTTGAAGCTCAAGTTTAATTCTAGCTAACATCATGTCTAGAATGGGTCTGCAGGTAAAGATTGTGCATTTCAGACCAGCAACTGGTAAAAAAAAAGAAAAAAAGAAAAAGAAAGATGACATGAAGCATCATTTTAACTTCCCGGTCATCACCATATCTGCTAGTGTCCTCAGTTGCCCTTTGACCTGTCGGAACTGAACACCAGCCAGGACTAAAAAGACTAACAACGACTGCTCTCATTTACAACAGAATGGCCAAGCATTTGTAGGGCATGGGGATGGGAGGATGCAATGTCCACTGAGCCGTTATCTCTTTTTGCACAATAGAGAGGAAAGCACGGGTGAAGACCTCCACACCATCTTGTCTTTTCTTTTTCTTATTTCTTTTAATGCATTAAAAGTGTCTTGGCGTGTGAATTACGCTTGTGCCGGCTCTTGTTAAGACACTTTTTTTGTCTTGAGGTAACAAACATTCCTGATACTAGACAGAAGATACTATGTGTTCGTCCCCCTGGGTCCTGGATTAGCTAGTAGCTCATCCTGTAGCTCAAAGCTGCACCTCTATATAAATTACTATCTCCAGTCACAATATAGGACATCATATAGCAGCACCATGTCTATGGCTAAAAGGGGGGTGGGTGGGGAATGGGGCACGGGGGAAAAGTTAGCTTTGATTGTATGTGTAATTGGCAAAATAAAATAGCATGCCAACAGGAGCGAGTGTGGAATTATTACACAAATGCAATGTGAAAAAGGAAAGAACTGCTGGTGATTCCGTCTACTTTCCATTTATTGTGATAATGACACGTGATGGAAACACGCCGAGCCTCCTGTGTTCAAAACAAGACGGCTGGCTTCGGATACATTATCATGGGAGCTGTTAAATTACTACAAATCAACACTATGGCTTTGTAAATAGACATGGCATTCACAAACTCATATCTACTTTCAATCTGAACAAAAGCTTCATAAATACATTAAGGTGGGCCATAAGAGGCCTAAAGGGGGGCAAATAGTCTCTTTCAATGAAACAGTTAAAAACTCAAATGAGTTATATAATCAAGCTGTTTATGGCACCAATTTCATTAAATGCTCTCTCTACTTGCTCATATCAGGACCCAGAAGGATGATGAGTAATGCATGTCCATTTGCAGATTACAACAGGACTAGCAGGCACTGTATGACCAAGTAAAATAAAGACAGAACTGAAAAAGAAAAGAAAAAAAATCCCAGGCTAAATCATGACTGTTTGAGGTATTGTGGGTAAGACAGGAACATTTGTCTATTTTTTTCTTTTTCGTCCTTTTTTTGGAATAGCGCAGAAATCACATTAATAAAAACTGATCACATAAAAAAAAAACTACCAAAAGAAACAAAGTTGTCAATAATATAATTTTCTATGAGAAAATTAAAACCTATTACATGGCAGTATATTGACATTTTACATAGACAAAACCAAAAATAGCAGCAAAACAAGACAAGAGAACGAAGCATGTCTTTTTCTTTTTGTTGGTTATTTTTCTTTTTTTTCTCTCCATTTGAAAGTTTCATACTTGCTGGAAATCCCACCATAGCAGCTAAATATGAGGAGTGTGTGCTCCCATGTTCTCTTCTTTTCTCATTGTACAAACACCTTAGTTCTGCAGTTACTTTCTGATGTCCGGACGTCGCCCCTATATCCACGTCTCCCTCAGCCACCTCTAAAGTCCCTCTTCATCCTCTTGTCCCCTCCGCGGAGAGCCCAGAGAAAACAGATATCTTTTCTTTTTATTTGGGGGGGGGGTCTGTGCAAAATCTTATAGAAGCCGCAGTGCTTTTCTTGGTGAATCAAGCTCTCTGGACGACAACTACGTTTCTCCTGCAGTCCTATTGAGCTTTCGCGCAAGGTAGTCGACACCAAGCACACTTGAGACATCCGGTTTTTTGCGCTCCATACTGGCCTTATGAGGGGAATAGAATAAAATAAATAGTTCTCAATCTTTGATATAGCTATTTTAGGTACTTTAGTGTTTTACAATGCTTTAATGCATCTGAAGCTATAGGGTGAGCTGAACGGTGGCAGACTTGCGTGGGCCCCTCTCGTCGGGATTGCACCTTGACATTCTCCAGCATCTGTCCATTTTGGGCAGTAGGATAGCGGTGGTTGCCGTACTGCTCCTCGGGCTTTGACTCTGAGAGAACTGTGTCTTTTCAATCTCTCCTTTGCTCTCTCTCTCTCGCACACTCTCTTCCTCTCTCTCACTTTCTAACCTATAACACATAAAGAGACCTGCTCCATGCTGCAGACAGGACACAAGCCTGTCATCAACTCCTACTCCATTCCATGTTTTTTTTTTCGTTCAGTTTTGTTTTACAAATGTGGATTATTTTTTTCATAAGTCGGCCTTACAAGGCGGACAGAAAGTGCTTTTTTTTTTAATGGAATGGTTTTAGATTACAATACATAAACCTAAAGAAAGCAGACTGTGGATTGCACTGTGAGCGTAACAAAGGGAGCAGGTAAAGAGAGAAGCTTATTGTGTCATAACCAGTGATGGCATTGGCAGTAAGGACAATCAAACAAGCAAAAATAACAAGTCAATGGTTCTGGTCTGATGTTAAATTAAAACCTCAGCTTTGGCAATCCACAGGCCTCTAAATCATAACACAGAATAACACATGCTTAACAAAATATACTAGGGTTACACAAACCATTTTGAAAAAGAAGAGAAACATGTTAGAGATTTTGTTTTAGAAGTCTAGACAATAAAATAAAGTGACTAAACGCATAAGCAAGCGGGGATACATACACATGCCTAGACTGCAAAAATGGCTGGGAAAACTGTTCGCATGTGTAACAATATACTAGCTAAAAGAAAAAGAGACCAAACATACACATAATGCCTCTTCTCTTTCAAAAATGGTTTTTGACACACTTGAAATAAAATTACCAAGCTATTTTCTTGTCTGCAGATCTGACAAGTCACAACTACACTTGGACACGTAGTTGTAATTAAAAAAATCCTAAGTTATCTATACATTTTTTGTTTCATCTTTTAACTCAAGTTATGTGGAGAGGGCCTGAAAGAGAGAGTAATGTGTAAGGGATTTCATTGTGGTTTTTCAATAAGGTTTTCATCCTTCCCTTGTCCTCTGCTGGTTTTCCTGACCAGCAATAGCCCAATCATTAAGGCCACAGGGGGCGCCACTGAGCAGTAAACAGCGAGGGCACTTTGAGGGGCTGATTATGATTGGTTGAGGTGTTGGTGGGGGTTCCAGTGGGGGCTTTGGTGCCCTCTTGTCCCACGAAGCCTCTGGTCAAAGCCCATAACCCATGGAAATTAAGACTCTAGAGATGAAGAACGGTTTCCTCAGATGTTAACGTCCCTGACGTCTGTGGGAGTGCAAGAGAGGTCCACGTCCTCCTCCACTCGTTTGGTCTCTGTGGACATGCTGTGTTGCTGGGCCTGCCTCAGACTGGACTCCAGCAGCGACTCAATCTGCTCCTGGCATGATCGCAGACAATCCTGAAAACAAAAGCAGAACCGTTTACCACCGACACTTGATAATCCACCAAACGTGATTGCGCCTGTACTGGGAAAGTGGCAGTGCAGTGAGGAACTTACCGGGTCACTTCTGATGACCTGCGAGAGGAAGTTGGTGAGGTTCTGGGAGGAGAGAGAACTGTCGCTGTTCTTCAAGTACAGCCCTTGCACTGCGGCTGCCACACTCCCTGCTGCGATCATGGAGGGAGGACATGCAATGAAGTTGACGTCTGCAAGGGAGAGAAGTGGTGGGGCTCTGGTTAGCTCTCTTGCCTTAACATGAAAAAGGTCTAAGCATTCAATTAGAAGGCATGTAGTTTTGTGCTGTAGGTCCGGCTCCCTCTCATCCACTTTTGCAACATTCACCCCCACACTCAAACTCTCCGATAAATCAAGGCCCATCCCACACACAAACATCTAAGTGTGTATAAAACATGGCTTTAAGAATCCATGCTACCTGAAGATGCATCGTCTTTAAAATAAAAGCAAGAAAATTACTTCCTCTCAGTACCAAGTGGCTGAAATGTGAATGCTTGTTCAGTGGTAACTTGTCTTCCCACACTGCTTGCATTGGAGAAGATGTTATAAATCAAAGTAGGGACTTTCCCCCTTCTTCCTTCTCCCACTATGGGCTTTGCCCACACATGGAGAGTGCAGCAGCACAGCACAACAGCCTTTCTCATAGGCAACACTCTACCATTTCTAGCCCAGCGACGAGAGAGCAATTGTCAAGACAAATTGTACATAAAGGCACGGCAGCCATCACCCGAAGCCATTCATGTCAGAGGCTAGCCCCCTTCTGCACTACCCAGCCAACCACAATCTTCCTGGCTGCCATCCCAGGCCACTTCCCAAAGAAACGGAGGTCATAAACATAAAAGGGGAGCAAGTTGCAGTGATACCCACCATGTGTAAGGAGGCACAAAGAAAGAATGAAATAGGTATACCGGGCAGATTCCTTCCTGAGACACTAAGAGTAAATAAACTGACTAAAAGATGACGGCAATGGGTTACATAACAATCGAGGCTGAAGGGGTTCCACTCCTCACAAACCAAAAAAAGATCTAAATATGGAAGAGAGTTTAAACTACCACGTGGTGATACACGTTCCACTAAAGAGTCAGCATGGACACGAACAGTGTATAGTTTAAATAACGCGACAGTCATTTTGCTCCACAGCAGATATGCTCAGTCTACATTAGCATGCTGATGCCGTGAGGCACTCAGGCCTCTGAGGAGGCTGGTGCAGACACAGCAATCACCACAAAAGGAAACAGACTTCCTCTCGCTCACAGACACTCACGTCAGTTTATAATACCGCCGCACAAGGAATTAGGGCAGTTTTTTCCATCCCAATAAAAAAGTCTTTCTGATTGCAAATTCAAAGGGGAAGCAGGACTCAGGTCCCCAAACGGACAGTCTGGATTTCAGCAAGTGCTCAGAAATGATTCAGTTCTGTTTCAGCAAACAAAGGAAATCAATCTGCCATGTCAATTTAAAACCGATAACGATCAAATGTTATTGACCTTTAGAGCACAACCTTCAAGCCACACCAAACAACACAAGACAACCGTATATCATGCGTACCTGTTGCACAGAGGGCCACGAACGTCTGAGCGTGCTTGCGCAGGATCTGCTTGGTGCTCTGGTGTATTTGCAGTTTGGTGAGGAAATGTTCAATGAAATCATGTGGAGTCACTGAGGCTAGATCCCACTTCAGCTTGTTGAGTGCCAGCAGCTCCATTTGCTGTGAGAAAGACGAGAGAACGCAATGGTTCACATCAAGGACTTGAGAAGTTGCTAATGCTGCCACTGAGCAATCTCTGATTTGGCCACTAGAGGGGGTCTTCTCTCAGAAGGCGGAACTGGTGCCTACTTAAGCTATTCAATTAGCAGTACCTTTCAGCCCACAAGCGATGCATGGCTGATTTGTAAAGAGTGAGTATGACAAAGCTGAAGGGCACAGAACGACTGCATGATTTTCAGAGCTGTAAAAATGCAGGACAAGCAAACGTGACATTTTAGTAATATAAACACAATCGATCATTATACATAATTGAGTAATTACCAACAGCTCGCAGGGGCGAATGGAGTTGTCTGTGTATATGCAGAGCTTCTCGGCTGTGAGGGGAACGGTTTCCTTCATCTTGGAGGCCAGGAACATGCAGGCTGCCCCCAGCAGCTGCAGCCTGCTCTTTTTGGTGAACTCAACAGACAAGAACCTGTCCAGGTAGTTCATGGCCAAGGGGAAAACCTCCTCTTCACATTTCTGCTCTTCACACACCTTCAAAGAGAGATCAGATTTTCGATCAGAGACCTGAAAAAGCTTGAGAACCAGGAAGATTTCATGACAACAGTTCAAGGAAAAAATAGTTTAAAATACTTTTTAAAGTCTGTGTGCATTCGGTCAAAAAACAACGTGTGTGAAACTCTGTTTTATGCACGAGGTCTAAGAAAAATGTATTTGTTTAAAAAGAAAGGCTGCTGGGAACGTCCCACGTGGTCCGCGTGCACTTGCTCTGCCCCACGACCGGCGCTGGGAACGAAAAGCTTCAAAAACGAGTTAAAAGTTGAGATATCACCTCAGAAAATTTGATGAATGATTTGATTAAAGCAGTGCATGCGCTGACAGCGCTGTTTTATAGAGGCTCACAGCGGTGGTGCACATGCTAGCTGCTCCCAAATGCTACAAAGGTGGCGTCAATTTCTAGTTCGTCATCTTTTCAAAAAATATTTAAAAATAGTTTAAAATTGTTCCGGCGCACCTAAAGTGGTCGTAAATGTCCTAAAACGTATATTCTATCGCCTCGCATCGAAAAACGTCGAATTTGCGAACGGGAAAGTTGAAAATTTAATTGAATTTCCACCTCGAGGTGAACACGGTGTGGTCGTCGTCGAATACAAGCTTTGAAAAATTAATAAAAATTATTCTCGTGCATTAAAGGCGACTTTAAATGCGTGTAAATCCGTCACAGAGCACGGGGATCCGGATCCGAACCATCCTGGGCTCATGTTCGTCTTCGGAGACATTTAAAAAAACATTTCTGTGCGGCGCGAGCTCCACAACCGCCGGAGCCATGAGCTCGCGGCCGAACTGAAAGTAAAGTTTTCTTATGGCATAAAACTCCTTTCTGCACCTCAAAATCCAACCCAAACATCAAGTACTGTCCTGAAGGTGCAATACTGGGCTATTCTCAGCGGGTGTTGTCAAACGTCGGGCTCGTTTCGGGTGTTTTTTAGTGCATTTTAACAGAAGTTGTCCGCGCAAGAGCAAAGATGGCGCATAATGGGGCTACTGGCACGAGTGGGATTGCATACGTGTACATAGATATTAAACAGGAATAAATTCGACCAAACGCCTTTATGGGCCTTTCTTTGGTTTGTGAAGAAAACGAAGCAAAAGTCGCCACATCTTTTTATAGCGGACACGAGACAAGAAAGAGCCTCGAGACTTGGGACTACTTTCCCCAGACGGATTTTTCCCTCCCCCCCTTCAGAAAAAAAGTAGCTGAAACGTGTTTTTCGCAATAATTCCCTCAGAAAACTCCATATTTCGTGCTTCTGAAGTGTGACAAAAAAGAAAGAGTGATTTTCAGAGCGTTTCTAACAGGCCCGGAGCAGCAGCTCGGGGTCCAAAGAGCATGAGGAGAGTGGTCTGAGAGAAAAAGTTGTGTAATGTTACAGACAAGTCGGGAGAGAGAGAAAACAGTGTAGCAGCTCATACAAACCTCCAGCATCCATGTGGCGACGATTTTCCGCATTTTGGGTACGATTTCTTTCTGTACGCACTGGAAGTAGTGGGGTGAGGGGATATAGTGTGCCTCCGCTTTCAGCATGGTGTGCAGCACTCGGTCGTTGAGCAGGTTAGCATCGTGGTAAGCTCTCCGCACGGCGTCCACCTCGCAGCACAGCAGCTGGTGCTCCATGGCTTCTGAGTCCTCGCACTTTGTCTCAGAGAAGTGAGGGGGGGATCGATTAATATCAGAGGCGAGAACGGAGGGTCCTGTGGATGATGATGATGCTGCTGCTGCTGCTGCCGCCGCTCAGTGTGAGTGTGCGCGAGCCTCTGACTGCACTGCTCTTCCCCCTGGTCCGCCACAGAAAAAAACTCCCCTTCATGCAGTCGATGACGTGAACTGTTGTTAAGGGAAGATCAAAGCGCCGAGAGAGAGAGAGGGAGGGAGAGGGAGAGAGAGTGCGCGCGAGCGAGCCAGGGGGGCAGTGTGTGAAAGAGAGAGAGAGAGAGAGAGAGAGAGAGAGAGAGAGAGAGAGAGAGAGAGAGAGAGAGAGAGAGAGAG
>JBBIGC010000039.1:3952448-3968865 GCA_037576955.1 Lepidarchus adonis
ATAGACAGATAGACAGATAGATAGATAGATAGATAGATAGATAGATAGATAGATAGATAGATAGATAGATAGATAGAAGAGGGAAAAAGAATAATGTAATTCGTGATTAAATGCCATAATAGTTGATGCTCTAAAATGTATATACTTCATTACACACTTGCAAACAAAACCTCAATGCCCCTCACAGACATTCCAGAAAACATCAAGACAGATCTTCCTCTGTATTTGGGATCACTCCCACTCCTGAGGCATGTGAATGCAGCCTTTTCTGTCTAAAATAAACACATGGTACAGTTTTGTTAATTTTTATAGCTCATAGTCAGTCATACTGTGTCCTAAACCACACAGAAAACTCTTTCCTAATTGCGAGCTGGATGTGGTGACAGCGGGTTGAGGGATGTTTTTGGCACCTTTAATAATTTGGGTTAGCGAAGTTCTGGGGTTAGTTAGTTAGGTCAGTCCTGCAGCTCTATATTTTAAAATAGACCCCAAGTTTGTCTTTGTGTTTGTTAACTACAACTGGGGTACGTGGAAAGTTGTGTAACTTTTTGCTAACAGATTCTTTAACATTGCAGCATAACAAATGTGCGTTTTATTCTGATTACAGTCATACGAGTGGATCAATATACACCTTTTTAGCTACTTTTGCATTTTCTACACAAAGAAATGAGAATCAGCACCTTGGGAAATGATGAGCACTTGATTTTGGCGCTAAGTGTCCTGCCATATGTTGTGGATGTGCAGGGAGGTGGTGAGGAAGAGGCAGTCGGGGGGGTAGTGTCTTGGGAAAGAGGAAGAATGTGAAGTGAACACACTTGTCAGATCCACCGCATGCTCCTTGCTCCTCAGCGACCATTGTCAGGAGTTCCTTGGCTGCTTTTTTTTCATTTCTCCTTTTTCTCCTCCGTCAAAGTGCTATGTGGCCCCTGACCTTGTCTCTGTGCATGTGCTCTGTGTTTATAGGCTGGGTGCCTCTGAACTAGCAGTGCTCTTTATCACATTTTTTCCCACTAGAGGATGATAAAAGAGAGGGGAAGCACTACTCTGTTTTCTCTTCCCCTCCTCTTTTCCAGCCGACCCACCTCCAGGGGTTTCCACATCTCCACAAGTCGCATTTCCAAAGGCATGTAGATATATACACACACCAGCACGCACAAATGCACACACACACATACACATATATGCTCACATGCAGACACAGAGAATCACGACTCCCAGAGGATGCTCATGGTGAGATTAAAACAAACTAAAAAGGATGAAACAATAAGATCTGGTAAAGGCACGCAAAGCCATGAAGTTAGGTCGACGTGTTAGGCCTTAAAATGTGCCGTACTGTACATTTATGAGAGCAAATATTTGGGCCATTGTAAGATCCTTGGTGGAGTATTTGACTTGCTTTCCTCCAGCATTATCTAAGAGGATGTTTTCTTAACAAACATTGGCCTCCCCACACATTCTTTATACCACTGTAACATGCTCCAAGGTCTGAATAGTAACACCCAGCAGTGTCATTGTTCCCGTTCTCCCAGTCCAACAACACTAATGAAAAAAAATGAGCTGCAGACACCATTGGCCAATTGTCTCTATTGTCTCACCTCACAACTTAGTAAACAATCTCTCATTCCCCAAACAAATAATGAAGATGTTAAAGGATTGATTGTATTCTTCATAAAGGGACTGATTTCTTTTTAAACTTTCTTATTATCAGTTGGGGCGACTGGATAGATAGTTCAAATGGAAGTTTTTTTTCAAATTTGAGAAGTACTAAGTGTAGCTCAAACTAAACTAGGCCTGGATTTGAACCAACTTCATTTTTTGGCAAGAATTATATTGATTTTCTATATGTTATTCACTGTAGAACCAATGTCCACATTTTAATTAAGTACCTTGACCTTTTTCTTTGCTATTTACATTGCTTTTTCCTAATTTCAGATTTTATGACCAAACAAAAGAGAGTATGGAAAGCAAATTCAGGTCTTTAAAAGATTACATTACCTCAGAAGGTTAGTTACACTACACATTTCAAATGTATGAAATATTAAATATATTGAAAATTAAGAGGGTCCATGTAATGTAGTACATGAAAAAATTTAGATTCAACATTTACATTTCACATGCCAGTCCATATGCTGCAAAACAATGTTTTCATAAAAAACAACACATTTAAGATAAGATAAGATAATCCTTTATTGTCCCACAAGTGCCCACTTATGTTGAAGTTATAAGACGTGCTTCAACCCAGGTTGCTTTTTAAATCCATTATCAATCTGAAATGAAATAATTTACAGATATAAGATAAGATAAGATAATCCTTTTCTAAAAATTGCAGTGCAGAAGAAACAGAGAGTGGCAAAAACAATACATTTAAAAAAGCTACACAGAAGATAAAAAGTAAATATTAACAAATACTGCACCAAAAATAATATCACGAAACTGTAGTGCACAGTGTCGAATTTATGTTACAGTAATAAAACTAGAAGTTAAAAAGAATTTTATGTTCAAATGCAAATATCAGATTTGGAGCTCAGGTAAAAAGCATGAAAGAAAATTGCATGATATGGGCCCACTATTTAATAAAATAATGTTTAATATCAATAGAGGTATTTTATTTGGAAGTTATATTTTGTGAAAACTTTTCTTATGATGGCGACAAATGACTGAAAGGTTTTGATGAGTTAGCATATAGCATTTGTTCTAAAAGGCCTGTGTTACACTGGAGCGCACGGCGACAGGAGTTGACCCCATGCCTCCCTCACCCTGATCGGGGCGAGAGGGGGTAGCTGCGGGGGACAATGGTGTCTCTCTCTCTCAGGCCTCGCATGGCTCACGTTCGGCCCACATTCCTTTTGCCTACTCCCCACCCAGGAAGAACAATGCTTGGCCTTTTCACAGACCCCTCCTCCTGAAGGGCGTCTTCAATGGAGTGGCCCACGTTAATGATGGCACCATGCTCTCAGCAGGGAAGAATTCAAGAGCCTAGCTATGTTTCTCCAAAGACGTGTATCAAATGAAGAATGGCTTCCATCAACTTGAAAGCAAGGCCACCGTGTGACTGATGAATTTAAGACTTTGCTGGGTTGGTACAATTATGAGATCTTCTTGTGATGGAAACACTTCCAACTGCATCATCATCACCCCCACAAAAATACAGGGAAACACAAGTCATATGTCTATATAACCCACCATCTTGTTTAATCACATCTATTCAAGATGAGCTTTGTGGCAGAGGAAATCAAACAAACTCAAGAACCTGCTTTGAAAGCTTCTCCGTTCCTTCCAGCACTGTAATCCTTGATCTGTGTTTGCTAGTTTAGCTTAGCAACACTGAAGGAGACATGGGATAAAAGGAAGTTCTTCCAAAAACCATCACATCTTCTCTTGATGGTGACGTAATGGCCATAATGGTCTTACATAACTAGCAGTTGAGTGGCTAGAGTCCTAAAACCAATGAGCAGCATGTTGCATGAGCCAGTGCTATTTACGTCACCTAATCCTAAAAAACTAAGGATGACAATCAGAGGAAGGTGAAAGATCTAGTCCCACAGCTTCCTCACTCCATTTATGGGTTATGCAGGTGGTCCAGAGGACAGCTAGTGTGTTTAACAGCAGAAGGATGTTCTCTGCTTGTAAACAGCCAAAATTAGCGAATGTCTGGGGGAAGCAGAGGTCAAACACTGCTTTGGGTTCAAGAAGTAGTAAACGTTGATTCCATGATTTAATTCTTTGAAGTTAAGGCAAGTAATCTCAATTCATTCTCTTTGTGTTTTTTTACATTTCCATAGACACCACAAGTCTGGAAAAGACAAAGGCTGCATGGCCATCTTCTGATCCACACAAAGCTGACTACTGCCTCTTTTCAAACATGAGTCCTTGTCAATGGTTTCAACATAGTTGGAGGAGATTGCTGAGCATTCCCCTCACCTAAGAGGCCATTCAGTCTTCTGACAGAATGGTTAATTATAAGCTTGCCATCTTTAATGGCTATAAACACTGGTAGATGCCTTTTGCAGAGAAACTATCATTACTACTTTACTACTTCTAAAATTATTCACTTTCTGTTCAGTACAGAACAGGCTAAATTCTAATGATTTTTTAAAATTGCAATTGTAATGTCTTGCAATACTAAAGTACACAGCTAAATGAATACTCACAAAAATATTGCAATGGTAAAGTGGTAATGGTCAATAAAAAGCCGATGATAACCACGACAACGACAACGACAACGACAACGACAATAACTATAATAATAGTCTTTTTATATAACACAATTCATAAATTAATGTGAAATTAAAAGAAAAGCAAATAATAGCCAGCACAACAGAAAAAGAAAAGAAAAAGAAAAAGGAAGGAAGAAAAATATGTCCAAGAAAGTTTAATATAAATAATGCAAAAAATAAAAAGGAAGCGAACATGTGAAACAGAAAATGCAGACAAGTGCTAACTGAGGAAACCCCATGTCTCTGCTTCTGTCTTCAGGCATTTCTGCAGTTTTTCCCAATTATAACGAAGAAGAAAATCTAAACTGGACAGCCACATCTCCACCTAAAGTCCTGAAGACAGAAACGCAGGAGCTGTGATGCTCATTTATACTTATTAAAATGCAACTGGCCTTTTTTGGGTTATGTGCCTATTCCTATTGTCTTACTATTTTTTAATCACAGATATGACTCACAGGCTTTAGTTGCCTGAAGCCAGCTCAAACCATAATTTTACATCCATCCAGTTCAACAATAGCCACAGAAAATAATTCTTTAAATAATGCGTTAATGCTGTTGGAACTAGTTCTGATTTACACTACTGAAAAAAATGTGAAGCTGTACTGCTGCAAGTGAGATAATAATACAATATTACAAAAATATGCATTGTTACAAAGTGTATGACTCATGTAATTGTGTTGAATGCACAGAATAATGAGACTATGCACATTCTCATAGGTAGAGATATGAATTTTCACTCAGTCTAGACTGTCCTGTAAAACTGTCCCGCAAGAAAACCATCTTCAATCTGGAAAACCTCCCAAAAACAAAACCATGAACATTTAATCCTTAACTGTGTCTAAAGAGAAATGTACTGTTGAAAGCTCTGATAGAGTTGATAACTTCATAGTTTTGTTCTATGTAGTGCATGTGATAAAATTGTATTTATTTTTAAATTATGCAGTGCATGGGGTTTCCACTGCATCTCTATAATTGCTGGTTTTATGGTTTTTCATGGATAAAGCAGATTATTATAAATGTTTTCACATAATTAAACCTTATGTTAAATTATGTTGTGCTAAACAAACAAACATACAAACAAACAAATTAAATGTACTTATATTTCTTTTTTTTTTTTGCTTGTTTTAACTCTTGCTCTAGTACATTTGTCTTTACCCCACCCGTACAATTGAAAAAGTTTTTCATTTAGGTCTGAGTAGTTGAACAATGTTTGGTGTAGGAAATGATGAACAAAATGTTGCTTCTGCTGGGAGGGAATTCCATCTCTGAGCTTTGAGCGGCAGTGAATAAACCCATCACCCACTAGATTCTGCACATTTTGCCCCTAACGAGTCCACAGAGTACTGAAGTAGAGCTATGGTGGCTTTGTTCTCACACAGAGCCAGGCCGTGGCTTAATTAATTACCATAATGGCGGGAATCAATTAAATCGCATTAAAGTCCTCAGCAGGGGTCGTTTAAGTATCTCACCACAGACCCCGTGGCTGTGAGTGACATTGATTTTCTAATTAGAAATATCACTGTACTTGTGGTTGGCTGAAGCTCAGATGTATGTTGTGGCTCAACGTAATCCATATCAGTACATTTTGTCCTCTAAAACTAACCCCAATCCACAGATGCTAGACTTATTGATTATCACACGTCTATCAGTTAACACCCAGAGAGCTGAGCAGGACGCCGGCAGTTTTGGGCAAGTAATCAGGGATCATGGGGTAACCTGGGGCCTTAAACGATCGGTGCCTAATGCCATAGATTATGTTTCATTTAAGACAAAAGGAAAACAAATATGGGTTTGCTAATCACTAGGAGATGAGAAGGTATAAAGATGGGGTATCTCAGGTCGTACTGCGTAATTCTCTTTAAAATAAAGTCGCTGGCTAAGTTTGGCTAAGTCCTCTTATAACAAATTAAAATTATGAATAGTTTTTACATGACTGTTTACTAGTCTTTCATTATCCCTTAGAAATAAAAAGGTTTTAATGTGTTAAACCTGAAGTAAATGACTTTTGATTGTCTGTCCTGTTTCGTGTCTCATTAAAAAAATATAGAAATATAGAAATACAGCTTATAACTTCATTGGGAAGGTGAGGAGCAAGACTGGGGTATACTAAATAAGTGGACTTTTGTAAATGGGAAAAACAACAGACTCTTCTGGCTGCTCATTGTGTATGTATGGACAGTTTGGACTGAGACGTGAACTTGAGATTTGTAAGCCAATGCTGATATTCAGATTTTCATCCACATATGTGCTAATGCTGATACCAGTGAGGATACAAAATGTTAAAATTAATAACTGGATTAAAACAATATAAGTTGCATACAATTTTGCATATACTGCTAAAATGAGATCAAATTATATATATACTGTAAAAAAAAACCCAATATGCTCTAGCAAATGACTGACATGTTCAGATAATATCTGCTGATTTTCTTCAGATATCATCTTGCATCCTAGCGTGAACTGGATATATTAAACTTCTTACATGGTTTTTGTACTACAATATCTTTAAATCATGGAAAAAAAAATTTCTGTGACATGGAACCTTTAGTTTGTAACAGTATGTTATTTTAAGTAATTCTGAAAGATTTCTATTGATCTATACTTCAGAAAATATTCACATAATGAAATATTGTTCAGATTCAGTATGACACAAACAATACATAGTTTATGCTTAGCTGTTCTTTTGTTACTCAAGAGACAAGCTTAGAATAATAGACAAACTGATAAAGCAACAATTTCCTGGATATATTCCTTAAAATAGCTTACTCAGCACCATATGTGTGTCTGGGCATGGACCTCAATGTTTGGGCTTCACCCAACTTCATATAGGATTGGCAAAGCAGTGGTCCAAAAAGAAGCTAAGCCGTCAGACAGGATGTTGCTAGGAGGCTTACACTGTTCCAGCTCTTCCCTCCACACCATGTACATCCAAGCAAATGCACTGGGCAGATGCCACATTTTGGCAAGCTCTGAAATTCAGATCTGACTGGCCCATATGGACGTATAACTCATTAAGATGGGATGTTTGATAATGCTATCAGTGAGCGGAAATGATATACAGTTGTGTACTTACACCCCTGATAAACCTTGTTGATATTCTAAGAGACTATAAATTAAAGGGCCCAGATGTAAAACCATAAATTCTTTAATAAAATAGATTTATATGGTACATGAATGCAAATATATCATTAACTTCCCAGATCATATGGTCCATATATGCAAATAAAGCTGCAAAATAGTCTGTTTTATGACACGTTCACATACAGTAACACACAAAAGTGAATACACCGCTCACTTTTTGTAAATATTTTGTTATAGCTTTTCATGGGACAACACTAAAGATATGACACTTTAATGTAAAGTAGTCAGTGTACAGCTTGTATTACAGTGTAAATTTGCCGTCCCCTCAAAATAACTCAACACACAGCCATCAATGTCTAAACCGCTGGCAACAAAAATGAGAACACCCCTAAGTAAAAAAACGTCTTTTCACTCCCAGGTGTCATGTGACTTTTAGTGTTACAATGTCTCAAGTTTAAATGACCCTGAAACGGAGCTGCAGCATGGTGGCCAAGGCCCTACAGAGGTTAAACAGGACAGGTTCCACTCAGAACAGGCCTTTCCATGGCCGACCAAAGAAGTTGAGTGCACATGCTTAGTGTCATATCCAGAGATTGTTCCTTGAAAATAGACGAATGAGTGCTGACAGCAATGCTGTAGAGGTTGAAGGGGTGGGGGGTCACCCTGTCAGTACTCAGAATATACATCACACACTGCATCAAATTGATCTGCATGGCTGTCGTCCCAGAAGGAAGCGTCTTCTAAAGATGATGCACAAAAAAACCTGCAAACAGTTTACTGAAGACAAGCAGACTACGAACATAGATTACTGGAACCATTTCCTACGGTCTAATGAGACCAAGATAAATTTGGTTCAGAAGGTGTCAAGTGTGTGTGGCAGCAACCTGGTGAGGTGTACAAACACAAGTGGGTCTTGCCTACAGTCAAGCATGGTGGTGGGAGTGTCATGGTTTGGAGCTGCATGATTGCACTTTGGAGCTACAGTTCATTGAGGGAACCATGAATGCAAACATGTACTGTTACATACTGAAGTAGAGCATGATTCCCTCCCTTCATAAACTGGGCAGTGGGGCAGTATTCCAACATGATAATGATCCCAAACATAACTCCAAGATGACCTGTGCCTTGATAAAAACTGAGGGTAAGGTAAATTGTATTGAGCATCCATGGGAAATCCTTAAATGGAAGGTGGAGGAGTGCAAGGTTTCTAACATCCACCAGCTCCAGTCATCATGGAGGAGTGGAAGAGGATTCCAGTGGTAACCTGTGAATCTCTAGTGAACTCCATGCCCAAGAGAATTAAGGCAGTTGTGGCCACACAAAATATTAATACTTTGGGCACAATGTGGACATTCTCACCTAAAAGTGAGGTGCACTCACTTTTGTTGCCAGCGGCTGTTTGTTGAGTTAGTTTGAAGGGACAGCAAATATACACTGTTATACAAGCTGTACAGTGTTGTCCCATGAAAAGACATAATAAAATATTTACAAAAATGTGATAGGTGCACTCATTTTGGTGAGATACTGTAATTGACATTCTTTGAATGAGATAAGAACAAAGGTTGTTTAAATACAGCCTGCTTAATTAAAAGAAAATGGTCATGTATAATTTAATTTGATATCATAATTATGACAAAAATGCAAGAAAATAAAAGTTTTCTATAAATGTTTTGTGTATGGTTTTATTTATTTATTTATTTGCTACAAAATTGACTGTATGTTTTACACAGACCATTTTCTTTATGTTTTCCCCAATATGTTCAACACAATATATAAACAGTAATGCTTTCAAAACAGCAAATGCCTATTACCCCAAAAGGATGTATACTTATTTTTACTTAGAACATTAATCTGGCCAGGGGTGCCTAAACTTTTGCATATGACTGAAAAGTGATAGTAGAAAACCTGTACCATGTATGCATCGCAAGCACCTGGTACTTCCTGAACTGGCAAAAAAGGCCCATAGGGTAAATACAAACAAACCACCATATTTTTGCATGAAGTGGCACATCAAAGCAAGGCTTTGAAGCTTTTCAGCAGGCTGTCTTCCCTACACACATTTTTTTCCACATCTACCTTAACAAATGTAAGCAACATACAAGAGACTATATATTGTTTCCCGATTTCACATTTGACAGCACTAACAAAATGAGCCCATTTTCCTCTCACAGTCCTATGGCTGGTCCATATTGTTTCCCAGGGAGCTCCATACAGTTACATAATAATCAGCTCCATATGCCCACCATCACTAATTATGTCCCAGGCTTGAGAAGAGGTGGTGCAGATTAACCATGGCAAGCCAGGATTTTCAGGCTTCTTGAGTGTGATCAGCCATGGCCTTTTTTCTGCCACACCGCCCCTCCATTTTCAATCAATCTAACGACCAAATTGATTTTGATAGCGCAGTCCCTTGACCTAGTTTGGGAACAATAGGCAGGGGGTCCAAAAATTTACGGATCGAGAAGCAATTTGTGAAGGCTCCCCCACCTCTGATTTGGAGTGGCCTATTCAGTAAGAAGTTGGAGCCCGATGGTGGACGTGACCCTGTGTCCTCCTGGAGTGCCCACCCCAAAGTGCTTGGACCCCTGCTGCCGCGACCCACGCTCCCGCCGTCAGCAGCATCAGGCGGTGACACGGTCTGACAGGTGGGTGGTGGTCTCTATGGTGATGTCAGTATCCAGCTCTGCTAATGAGCACTGGAGCTGACAGAGCAAGGCCAACGTCTCTTCAAGACAACCAGTTGCTTGTTCTAAAAGATGCAAGGTGGGGGCCTGGGAGTTTGAGGGGTCTTGGGAGGGGATGATGTGGGCCAAGACCCGCCAACTGTAAGTGTTATATCGATCCACTTAATGCCCGATTATCTCTAAACAGTCATGTGCACTGTGAGACTTTGCCTCAGCCCCTTAAGCCTGATTGCATCTCCTGCTACAGTGCATGACCCCCTCTCCGATTCAAAAATGGGCTGCAAGAGGCCGCCTATTGGCATTTTTACAACGGGATGGCACAACTCGTCCTTGCCCCAGCAAAGACCAGTTCAAAATATATCAAATAAACCTAAATGCATTGTTCCAAAGCCAGATACAAATCGAATGTTTAGGTCTTGTAAGTGCAATGTCAGTGATAAATGCCATAAAAGTAGATGAACAGTCTTTGGAAATGGTACGTTGTCAAATTGTCTCGTTGGCAAGAGTATTAGATACATGGCACCATTCATCCTTTCCTTAATATGGATCAGCCCCAAAGCATAATGTTTCCACCCCTATGCTTCACAGTGGGTATGGTGTTCTTGGGATGCAACTCAGCATTCTTTCTCCTCCAAACACAGCAAGTGGCATTTATACCAAAGAATTCCATTTTGGTCTGATCTGCCCACATGACATTCTATCAATCCTCCTTTGGATCATCCAGATGGTCTCTGGCAAACTTTAGATGGGCCTGGACATGTGTTGGCTTCAGCAGGGGGACCTTTCAAGTGCTGCAGGATTTTAATCCATGATGACGTAGTGTGTTACCTTTGTTACTGTGGTCCAATCTGTCTTTAGGTCATTGGCCAGGTCCTCCTGTGTAGTTCTGGGCTGTTTACTCAGCGTTCTCAAGATCATATGTACCCACGAGGTAAGATCTTGCATGAAGCCCCAGGTCGAGCGAGATTGTCAGTGATCTTCAATTTAATCCATTTTCTAATAATTGCTTCAACAGTTGATCTCTTCTCAC
Organism: Lepidarchus adonis; assembly: GCA_037576955.1. Classification (NCBI taxonomy): domain Eukaryota; kingdom Metazoa; phylum Chordata; class Actinopteri; order Characiformes; family Lepidarchidae; genus Lepidarchus; species Lepidarchus adonis. The sequence goes on from JBBIGC010000039.1 coordinate 3,963,461, forward strand.
CAAGCTCCTTGCCTATTGTAAATCAGTTCATCACAGTCTTGTGCAGGTGTACAGTCTTGTCCTTGGTGTTGTTAGACAGCACTTTGGTCTAGGCCATGGTGGAGGTTGGAGTCTGACTATTTGAAGGTGTGGACAGGTGTATTTTATACAGAAAACGAGTTTAAACAGGTGCCATTAATACAAGTAATGAGTGGAGGATAGAAGAGCTTCTTAATAAAGAAGTAACAGGTCTGTGAGGGACAGAATTCTTGCTTGTTTGTAGGGGCTAAATGCTTATTTTCTGCACCATTATACAAAACAATTCTTTAGAAATCATACAATGTGATTTCTTGGATTTTTTGTTACATTCTGTCTCTCACAGTTGAAGTGAATCTATGATGAACATTACAGACCTCTCTAAGTTAAGTGGGACAACTTGCAGAACAATGGCTGTCAAATACATTTTTGCTCTACTGTCTGTGTTTGCAGTAAAAAATGTCAACATCTTTGGGGAGAAATAAACCTGTCAATTTAGAATGTAAACTGAATCAAATGAATTGAATGAAAATTATTACATGAAGCTACACACATAAGCAAAGGTTGAAACACTGTTGGACAAATGTGTATTACCATATTTAAGGATAGGTCAAGGCATATACATTGATTTTGCAAACCTGGTGTTAGGTACTTAAATGGGGCGGCCTATTTGAAAACATGACTAAATATATTTCAGTGCACAAAAAGATGACATTGCCAAATGATTATTTGAATTTAAATGTACTGTTTACTGCACAAAAAACAGTTCGAAAAGCAATGCAAAGCAAAGATAGATCAATGACAGTTCAGCATAAAACGCAGAACATGAAATGTGCCATTGCTTACCTCCACTTTCCACTGGAAACCAGCAGTTAGCCTAGCCGTCAAGTTAGTGCTTGATGCACCAAAATACACAGACTCTCTGTGTATTGTAAAAAAAAAGCGGTTGTAGAGTTTAATTCTGCAGCGTAGTTCTTGCGCCGTAGCATGATATCTGTAAGTTCCAAATGTTATTCATTTTGTTGTTTATGCTCAACTACGGTATAATATCACTGCTGGTATAGAGCTGCAAAGGCCTCCAGGGGTGTGTCCAGTCAGATGCTTCTACTTCAGATTAGTAAATTCAGAAACGCTGCGGCTAATAACACGGGCCAGCCTATCCTAGAGTTTTAAAACATAAATTTGCATTTTCTGCTGCTTATAAAATGGGGCGGCCTTTAATGTGGGGTGGCCTATCGTTAGGGAAATACTGTATTGGTTTCCTAAAGGAAAATGAGCAAGATAAATATAATCCAATACATCCTTCAGATAAGAAACTTAAATACAGCATTTTAGTGCAAACACAGTTTACAATTCTGTTTCCTCTATATGTGAAATAGAGTAGCAGAATAAACGACTTTTAAATGTTCAGCTCAAATGCAGCAAAAAAAACTCTGTTGTGTGATTGTGTGACTGATTGATTCAACAAGAAATTGAATCAATATTTTTATAGATTGCCCACAGTGAAAGGAAAGAGACGCTAATGGATCACAGGAATTAATAGAAACAGCTGCTGTTTGTAGGGAAGAAACTGCAAAACCAGGAGTAAAACAATTATTTGGTAAATATAAAAATATGACAAAATAAATACTGTAAAAAGATGAAACATAACATGTACACTAAAATGTGCAGCAAAAATGTTGGATTCACAGTACATATGTTCTCTGTAGGTTATGTATTCATATTTAAAGTTAAAATCCCAACAAACATGTAATTTGGCCAGAGATATCTAAGAACAGGACGGTACGTATGAGGGAAAAAAGATGAAATAGGAAAAAAAGAAGCTAAAATGAATGATGAATGAAAAATTCAACAGGCATCTCCCAGCCCCAAGTTGATACAGCGTAATGTTGCATATTAGTATCTTCATAAGCATACCTTTTGATCATGGAACACAAAAAGATTCCACAATGTAATCAAAACTTGCTTATTTTTTTTTTCTAATTGTACTAACTTTCTTTGCAAGTTTAAAAATGTTACTATATTAGTAGTCTTTGTTTTGCCTTGTTCTTCTAAATGTCTTTTCCTGTAGAACCACTTCATTCCTTCACAGAACTACAGCATGTTTTAAATGCTGTATGTTAATTTTTAGACCTCAGAAGATATAGGAACAGGGGAAGAACAGTGACCTCATTAGATATCATGCAGAAGCTATAGCATGGTGCAATAACTTTATAGTAAATTGACAGGAATTTGTGAAAATTATCTTATCTTCAGGAAACTGTCTTCCAGGCAAAACTTTTATTTTTGTAAGGGTGACAATTGCAGCATTCATTTTTGCCATACACTCAGAAATGCAGTCCATTAGAATGGAAAAAATAATGTAAATAATAGATTTCTCTCGCAGATATAGACGCACAGTATAGATATAGATATACTGCCCTATTCCCTTCCATCACGTCTCCAGGATTTCCAGGGGTGGGCCAGAATGAAAAGAGCTAATAAAAATAAAATGCTACACAATGAAACGCTCCACAAATGAAAAGGATAAACAGTCGCTGAGATTACAGTGGCAATAACAAACATGCAATCAGGACAAAGATATGGCATTCCAGATAGGAGTGTTATATTATCCATGGAGTATTTTCGGATTTCTTGGCGATAACCGGTACTGAATAAAACTTTTTTCCCTTTAAGACTGAAGTCCATGTGAGTTCTACAAGGACAAACTCCATGGAACTTTGCATCAATAAAAAAAAACTGTTTATGAACTGAATCAAATAAATTTAATGTAATTTACACACATAAGCAAAGGTTTAAGCACTGTTGGACAAATATGTATTATTGATTTTTAAAAGGAAAATAATATTATATATATAAAAAATAATCCAACACATCCTACAGGGAAGAATCTTAAATACAATGTTTTAGTGCAAACTTTGTTTTTTATACTGAAAAATGTACACCATATAAATTTTCCTCTATATGATAAATAGAGTAGCAGAATAAACCACTTTCAAATTTTCAGCCCAAATGCAGCAAAAACTCGCAAAGAAAAGTAAGAAATAGCTGTTGTGTGATTGACTGTACAAACAGATTCAACGAGAAATTGGAGCAATCTTTTTATTTCATGAATCACTGGAATTCATAGAAACAGATGGCGTTAGTAAGGAAGAAACTGCTAAATAATTATTTACTTAAGTGCAATAAAACAGAACAGTGATCATTACACCTAACCAAAGACCCAGAGGTCCACAGACAATGACGTGGCCAGGAATCGGCTTTCCTGACACTTATTTGTACCTGACTTTTACGCCCTGGAAATACACAAGACAAAGCCTAAAGGCCCACAAACAACAAATGTCAGGAAATCTGATTCCTGGTCACATGGCCACTGTTTCCTCTACTGAAGGCAGCCATGTTGCAACATGTTTTATCACACACTTTAATTAAGATTGAGTGTTTCAATGAGAAAGTGTGACCAATGGGACCCTCAACTAAATGAACAGTAATTCAACTAAGAAGATGCACCAGTGGTTCTTTGTAGAAGATAATTGTTTGTTTTTACCTAAAATATGTAGTTTGTCTTTGTGTAAAATATATGTAATATTGTGTAATATTATAACAAATAACTGCAATGCAAGTGTAATGTCTAGCTTTCGTTTCACATGCAGATTACACATTTTTACAAACACCCAAGTTTAAGTGTGTTTTAGTTTAAGTGTGTTTTAGTTTAAATGTGTTTTAGTTTAAGTGTGTTTTAATTTAAATGTGTTTTACTTTAAGTGTGTTTGAGTTTAAATGTGTTTTAGTTTAAGTTTGTTTTAGTTTAAGTGTGTTTTAGTTTAAGTGTGTTTTAGTTTCATTGTGTTTTAGTTTAATTGTGCCAAACAGCACAGTAATGAAACTGCAAAGAAAGGACAAAAATATTGTGCAATAACAGTAAAATGGCTTTTAAAAAAATGTTCCCAGACAGGGCAGAACCGCTGTGGAAGAAGAGCTGGACCAGCAGCCCCACATTCCAACACACTGCACCTCTGTGGGTGGTGCCTGGCTCAAACACACGACAAAACCCATTCAGAGGCAGGCAGCACATGGATACAGGCCCAACATGCACCCACTTATGTATTTCCTTTCATCCTAATGGCACCTTATGCTAGTGGCTATTAAAACCGTGGGAAGTGCTGGACAAGCGCTGACCAGTTTCTGAGCCGGGCTCTCCACTATGGTTTTCATGGGGCAATCAAATGTATCATATATGAAACATATGTGCCCAGTCTAAGGAAACTGATACTGTATTTGTGATAAATGACAGTGTTTCCCAAACCTGTTCCTGGAGATACAATACAATACTGGACCACCAAAATAATAACATGAATTTTTAGGACCCCCTGCCAGTCTTGGACCCTTGGAATCCTACCGTAACCTACAATCCCCAACCCGCACACCCACCACCCCCACCTTTAGCAAACCCCTGCCTCATGCTCTGCACATTTTAGTTTCCCCTGATACCAACACTACTACAATGTACAGGGCTCTTCCAGGACCATGTTATAAAAGTCACTGGCTTTAAAAAAATAAAAATTGTGTGTATATTTACTGTCAAACACGATATTAGAATGCAGTTGAACACCTATTAGATGCCATTTTTTTAATTGTTGCATGCCTTTTAATTGTTCTTAAATTACTTTTAAATTGTTTTAATTTGTGTTTATGTATCTGGAGGTCACAGGTGGTCGCAAAAAGCATTTCACTACACATCATACTGTGTATGACGGTGTATTTGACAAATAAAATTTGAATTTGAATTTGAATTTACAGTAATAGTAGACTGCCACCTGCCTGTTTGCAGAGATGGGGAGAGAGAAGGTGTTTTTTGCTGTAATTGCTGTATTGTTTATGTTTTATTCACCATACGTGTTGAATTATGCTAATTCCCCATGCATTTTTACTGATTATATGTTTGAGAGCATTTCTATCTAGAGCAACGTTTCCTAAATGCTTTACTGTAATATAAGAATGTTCATGCATGTTGTGGGCTGTTAATAAAGCACAGTGCTGTTCAATAAAAGCCTCTGCAGCATCATTACACACATGAGTTCTGGCTTACGTCGAAACTCGAGTTACGTCACACTGGAGGAGCCGAAAGGGTAGTAATACAGAAGTGCAATCGGTACATGTAACTTACTGAGGAACTGTATTCACCTTTGAATAGCAAATAGCTCTTAGTGACAGGAATACGTGAGCCTCTAAAGGGTTAAATCTGAGTACAGTTTGATTCATTTGTCAGCTGTGAACAGATGATTTCAATCGGCAGAGAAAATGACTTCATCGCAAGGGGAGAGAGAGAGAGAGAGAGAGAGAGAGAGAGAGAGAGAGAGAGAGAGAGAGAGAGAGAGAGAGAGAGAGAG
>JBBIGC010000039.1:4022916-4043958 GCA_037576955.1 Lepidarchus adonis
CTCTCTCTCTCTCTCTCTCTCTCTCTCTCTCTCTCTCTCTCTCTCTCTCTCTCTCTCTCTCTCTCTCTCTGCTGGAAAGGAGGGTGTTTCAAAGAAACCAGCTTTCGCCTTTAACTTTCACTTTTACTATGTTTAGTTTCAAGGGATTGTAAATCTGATATAAGACGGCATCAACAAAAGACACAGATAAATTAGTTACATATTTTGCCATTATTAGATGTGGGTGAGTCCTTATTGATATGGTGCAGATTTTTTGTGTTATGTCTATACACACCATGCAACTCTGTCCTCCACTTCCTTTCCTCTGGTCAAGTGCAGGACCAGTTTCCGATGGGCAGCGAATGATGAATGGACATGGCCGCGTGGGCTGTAGTGTGGGCAAGTTTACATTAGCCTCCACATCATTTATCTAATCACTGCTAGTGAGGTTTAATCTCATCCAGATGCAGGAAGACACCCACTGGGGAGGACCAGCCGCTCTGCAGTCCATTGAGCCAAGGGCTATTCCGCATGACTAAGGTGGTTGTCAGTGGGGCAACCACAGTGATGGTAACTATGGGCATGCACGCTTGGCAGAGCAGGACACATATGCTTTACAGCACAACAATAAGTCTGTGGTGGCAAAGGAAGTCTGTCTAACCCTGTAGAAGCAGCTAGGTTGGATGCTAAGCTAACTCACTGCTGTTTGACCCCACAAAGAGTGCTGTAGAGGCAATGTGGGGCATGGGGCTCGCTTTATTTTCACGTTCTTTGACTGAGAATCTTTAAAATCCAAACAAGATTAATAAGAGAGGTGAGGTGCTTGATGGACTTGACAATAGAAAAGTCCAGTAAATTTTACAAGCTAATCCTAACCCTAACCCAAAAGGGAGAAGAAAAATTATTGGGAGAAACCTTGAGACAACAACACTGTATAACAACAATGAGCAGAAGGAAACTGTCACAGTTTCCAGAACCCTAACAGATCTAGCATATGCATATAAAGCGTAAAGTACAGAGAGATGACCCATGGTTCTAAAAGCTAGTCTGAAGGAGGTGAGCAGGATGCCCAGTGATGGGTGGTCCAGACATGGAAGACAAGAGGGGCAGCATTTCTAGGTAACAGGTGGACCACAGTGGTTTTTAAAGCAGTAGGACCAATGGTAATTAGCTCTCAACTGGGGATTGTGGGGTTTTGTATCTAACTGAGAAAAGTACAGAAGGTAGCAGCTGCACACGTGGCTATTTAACCTTAGTAACATAATGTGAGTCCATGCTGAAGCACCGCCACCCACTGCAAAAATTACCAGACAGGCCTGCAGTCAAAACACAGTGAAAGGCAAATATCTGAAATAAAAAGTAAAGAAAAAGCATTTCCCCAAAACAAGATTTTATAGACACGATAAAACCTTTAAAAAGGACTGTGTAAAACAAGAGTGACAAAGAGCAAAGAAACACAATAGTTGAGGGCAGCATGCCTGTGGCCCTGCAACGCTCTACAGTTCTAATGGGAGCTCTAAATTGTCATCTTGAAAGAATGTCACCCAAAAGTAAAAACACTGAGTCAGTTTCCTTTGGAGGGAGTTCTGCTGGCACTTTCTCAGATGTACTTGGAGACAGAATCTGGACCAAGTTTATTATGGGTCACCACGGAAAGGATGAGTTAGGATAGGGCAATGAGCGATATCCCATGCTTGCTCTTTAGGAAGCAAGTTTTGGCTTTCCTAAACATGCATAAACAGAAGCCTGGTTCCACCAGTTACAACTCTTCTGCAAGACTGCAGGATGTATGAAGATTCAAGGAATTGGCACGTGAGAATAGTGGGAAAGCCAAAGCCAAAGGCAGTCGTTGCTTTCAGAGGGATTCCCAAAAATAAAGAGGGCCCGGCAGCTGAAGAGAGCTGGCTCACAGCAAAGAACAAAATTTCAAACGTCCAGGTAGAATTCAGGACTAAGTGAGAGTATCGCTCCAACACACCTGATTAACACACCTGATTAACAGACATGTTAAGATTTGAGATCTCTATGACTGAAGTATAGACCATTGAAACACCAACTGAAGCTTTACATCAACACATTTCTTTGAAATATACCAAAAAAACAGTTTCCATCCAGCAAAAGTTTTTTAAAAATTAGCGTATTTAATATATTTATCATTTTTATAGCATTTCAAAATCGGCCCAGTTGAACCACCACCTTCAGACCAGAGCATCGCGATGCATTGATGCATTTTTACACCCCTGGCTGGCAGTGTTTGTTTCTAGGCTTTTGTTTTGCTGAGGCCCAAGGCGAGCAGTGTTGCGTAAGCAGGGCCGCGTGGCTGCTCTGGCATGTGGGGTGGCTGAATTACTGCGGCAGATGGTAGAGGCGCTCCTGCGGGGGCCCACCGTGTCGTACCAATGTTCCGGGTCGGCTGCCCCCTTTCCACCCCGCGTACCCACCACTCAGCCCACCCCCCGTGCTCGCAGCCCTCGCTAGTGGTACAAAGGCCCCAGGAAATGGGGATGAATGCGCGGCCGGAGCGGCGTGCCGAGGCGCGGGCCACAATTGGAGCTTTCAATCAGCCGAGCGCTCGTTAAAGGAGAGCCACGCTGCCGCTGCTGCCCGGCTGTCTCTGTATGCGCCCAGCTCACATGGGCCTCGCGCCCCTTTTCCCCCCCTTTGTCCCAGGAGCGCGCCAAAGTGTGGGGCCCCGATCACCCGATTATTTAGAAACCAGTGTTGGCTGGCGGCGCTGTGCCCGTGTTGCTTTGAATTGGTCATTGTGTAGTCAAGGATCAAGCTCGTTTACTGGTTAAGGATCCCTCTTCTTTTTTTTTATAGGCTGGATGCTTTGTGTGCGTGCATGTGTGTGTGCTGGAAGCAAGAAGGTTGCTTTACAGATCGCAAGTTAAGATGTTTTTTGGCCGACGAATTCTGTGCCTTTCCAATACGGGTGTAAGTGCAGAACACTTGCAGAACTGGCTTCTGTAGTGTAGGCCAAAAACATGATAGCGATGAAAAGTAAGCCTGGCTTCTCTGAATTGAAGGGATGCACCTCATAAATTCTTTCAGGATGATGTGTAAACCTTCAGAACATTGTAATTTATGCTCACAAGCTTCCAAAAGCACAGTTTCCTTATGTTTGATCCTCAATTTGCCTCGGTTTTCCCTCAGGTGTGTTTTACCTTTACTGGCATTGTATTATCCTGAAGCCAGTCTATGCAAGAGAGGTAATTAGTACGGCCTGTGCTAGCAGGACCCAAATGATAACTTATTGGAATGGCACAAGAAGTATTACAAGTATTCAAATAGGGAGATCTCAGGGCTTTCCCAAAAAAGCAGAAAAAAAATCCTCATAGCTTCTGCCAACTCTGATCCTCCCCTTTTTGCCGCTGCCTCACTGACACATGTGAGTTTGAGTGGGGGAGGATGGCGTGAATGGACCATCATTTTTATCATGATGTTATAATGCTGTTAACTGCGTTTATGGATGACAAACAGATGTTTTTACTGAGACCTACAAAGGGGCCTAAAATGGCCTCCAGACAGGAACAAACACGAGGCAGCGCAACTTAAAGTGCAATATAATGGGGCTGATTTGAAATGACTGGCTTTTTTAAACAGTCATAATCCCTTTTGCAGGCTCAGGAGCCGCCCCACTAAAAAGGCCCATTGTGGCTGTGTGGAGCTTGTGGGAGTGATTTACATAGCCAAAAGAAGGTAATCAGCTAGCACCATAGCCATGGAGGGAGGGTTCAAAGAAGGTTTGATTGAAGCCCATCGAGAGAGAGGGAGAGAGAGAAAAAAAAGCTAAATGGATTGACAGTCAGCCCACCCCGATCAGACCCCCACTCCGGCTGGGCAGAGAGCGTAGGGCCAGGGGTCATATTTTAAAAGGGAAAAGGGGAAGCGGGCCCAGGTTAGCAAACTGTGTTCGCTTTGTGTTTTCAGCTTCGGAGTGCTGGCAGTGTGTGCACAGAACAATATGAGCAAGCTGTAACTTATGAGTGCTTGCAAGCGCACGTTCTGCAAATCCAAACCCAGGGCACATAAAAGGTATAATAGAGCACACAAACCTCTGAGCTGTGGGTAACCAACCAAACTAGCCTAGCTTAGCAAAACCTACACCATATCATACAAACTCTACCTAAATGGTTTAATTATTAGAAACATGGAGAAACTTTTCATTCCCACAATCTAACATGAATCCATTTATCCATACTTAATTATGTGGTTTTGTTTCAGAGTAATCAGATCAGTTAAGGTGTATTTAATGATTACATATAAGTGTTTTATAGATAGTGCTTGATAAAGTCTTGTCTGACTCATGCGTTTCTACCAAACAACATTGACCTGCTGTATATAGCATTTTATCTACATAGCCAATTGACAGTGCAGCAAAACTGGCTGCTACATTTCTTAATGATTTTTTGTCAAATTATTGAGCGAGCGCTAAGCAGCCATGGTTAGTTTGGACCACCAACCCACCAGAAGGCTCCGGAAATGTTGCTCGGCCCAATAACAACTCCAATGTCAGCAATAGTCTATAGAGAATCATGCGGTTTATTATCACACTCAGCAGAGGGAAGGGCCCTTTAAGGCTTTACAGCCTGCTCTTTATGACAAATTTCCTCAGCCTCATCATAACGACAAGTCACTCATTGCTGTTAGAGGAGAGATAGTGGCCCTTCAGATAAATGATTCACACATCAAAGCTAATGTCCTCCCCACACCTCCACCACAATGATGTGTTTCATTGTACCCCTCATTTAGTTATGATAGGCAGGGCGGTTCCGATCTTCTTGTATCAAAAGGCAGCCGGCTGCATTGCTTTTTGTTTAATGATGGGAAAGGAAGTAGCCCAGAGAGACGGATCAGCAGGTCAAGTTCAGAGATCACTTTTGCAGGGTTAGTTGGTGTAGCAAGCAAGCTCTCCCAATGAGACTACTGTCAGGAACGTCCGCTCAGCACGAAGAGCCAAATTAGCTTTTCTGATGTCCAAATAATGGCTGCAAGCCAGTCAGCTGGGATTTAATAGGGTGCTTCCTACATTGTCACCTAACATATGTGCAATTCTCCTTTCTATTTTAGAATAGGTTTCACATCTATTTATGTAATTGCATATTTATTTACATAGAAACTGCAATGTAATGTTATTATTTTTACATATGATGTACATTGAGATTTTCTGCATCTGCAAATAAAAAAAAACTTGGCAAAGGCGTAAAGGAAGCTTTATTTATTGGTTCAAAATGTGTTCGCCACAACAACAAGGACTTTATGAATTCAATTAATAACCTATGTGCAACAAAATCACATGAGGTATTTGTTGAAAGTGTAGAAGTGGAACATTTGTCAGAATCGAGGCTCAGAATTAACAGCAACCCAGTGGCCAAAGGATTGTAAAACAACAGTAGTGAAAATGATTTGCCCAGGAAGGGCAAGCACAAGTTCAGGAATGGGATAGCTCTCATTTATTGGGGAAAATTCCTTTAGTAAGCAGTGTTCTTGATACTGCTTTCACATGGTTTGTAATGCAAACATCATTTTGCTGTGGAAAACATGGTCCAGTTATGCATTCTGTTAAATCCCATAAACTGTGTTGTTTGTTGGTAACTGCCTGTAGCGTGAGGCATGATTCACCACGAGGAATATTGAAGGTCTGGAGAACATTTCCATAGTTAAAATGATGCAGCAAAACAATAAACTATAGACCAATTAGCCATAGCATTAACACCACCTGTCTAATATTGTGTAGGACCCCCTCATGTTGCTCTGACTGTGGTGCACTGTGCGTTTTGTCCCCAGCATTAGCATCTTTGGGATCAGACTAGCCTTCATGAGCATAAATGAGCTTTGGGTGCCTATGACCCTGCCCCCTATTCACTAGTTCTCCTTCCTTGGATCATTTTTGATAGGTACTAACTACTGCAGCCCTGGAACACTCCACAAGACTTAAAGATGCCTTATCTGTCCATCGCAACAAGGCCCTTGTCAACATGCTTCAGTTTTGCTCAACCATATCTCATACTTCAAGCACATCAACTTCAAGCACTGATTTTTTACTTGCTGGCTAATATATCCCACCCCCAGGTGTCATTGTAAAAATAACTAGATTGTTGCCTGTCAGTAGCGTTATGGCTGACCAGTGTATATAGATTTTTGATTTTTAATTTTATGAATAAATAAGGAGTTCCTGAACAAAGCCACGCATCAGCAAAATCTTTTTTTTAAATGATTGTTTAGGGCAAATTATTGTCAATAGATTTTATTTTAATTATAATATAAGATCATATTTTATATAAAATTTATATATTTAAAATATTTAGATTTCACACACAGTTAAAGGCAGTTGGTATTTTCAAATTCAATGTATTTTTCTAAATTAAGTATTTGGGACAATCTAAATTCTGTTCAGGACAGTCTAAACTTTCAGTAAACTTTCTCAATCAGTCAAGTTTGAAGGGAAAAATGTTGATTGGGAACCCTGAGGTTATCTAATGCTGCTTTTGTTATTGCAGGTGATAACTGTGACTTCTAAGGGTTAAAAGAGCTCTATTCTCTGCAGCAGGGCCTTTGTCGATTACATCACCATGTGAGGATTATGCGCACATATGAACACGCAAGCATGCACATACAAAAGCACACATTCATACAGACAAAGAAACCCAGAATGACACAATGCCCACATTTTTTTTTCTTTTCTGGACAACTGTGGACTGATACATGCGCACACCTCACAAATACACACACACAGACACATACGAATACACACACACACAGCCTCTGTGCAGCTGTCGGACTTCACAAAGCCCAGCCTGTTAGGCTAGGAACAGCCAGCTGGACACAGCACACCCACTATTCCCTCTCCAAAACAAAACTGTACCCCCCTCACAGTGCCCTCTACCACCCTTACACTAATTACTGCATGCCAAGGCATTTGCCAACCGGGCAGCTGTCGGCATGGGTGGCAGAGAGTGGATGAGAGAGGGACCTAGAAGAGAGGCAGATAGAACAGAGTGGGGGTGAATGGGGTGAGAGAAAGTGTACAAGAGAGAGAGCGACAGCCAAAATTGAAAAAAAAAAGAGGTTCAAATCACTATGTGTGGTATATCACATACTATGTCAGTACAGACTATATAGTGTGTATTATCATATTTTTTTATCAACACATATGAACAAGCTAACATTTCACTCTCTTTAATATAGTTTCTAAAGACAAAGTTTAAAAAAAGTAATCTTTAAATTAAGACTACTTTTCAACAGATGTCATTTTCTCCTATTAGAAAGTTTTTGCATAATTGTCCACCAGTCCTTAGCCTCAACATACTGACATTTTTCACAACATTCATGTAAAATTCTTTCAATTGAGCTCAAAATGTTTGAACTGCTTCTTGTTTTTGAGCCATTCCTTGGTGGATTTGCTAGTATACTTTGAGTCTTTTTAAAGGTCCATCTCTTGATTACTTGATTACATTATGCATTTTGTGATGCAGAATTCACAGCTGAATCAATGATGGCAAGCTGCCCATTCATTAACACTAGCATTTCCACCACCATGCTTCATAGCTGGTACATGTTTATCTCTGGTGTTTTGAAAGTTTTTTTCTGACACAACTAATTTAGGTAAAATCTGACATCATTCTGACTCTCTGATGAAAATGTACTTCAGACTTAAAATTATCATCAGTAATCAATGGCACCTGATCTGGAACACCAAAATTCAAATTTTAGAATCGGGTTAAATGTGTTTTCAATGTGACTGATTTGTCACAGTTCCTGTCTGCAGAAGTCTTGCATCACTTAATCCTTTCCTTCCCACCACTGCACAAGTCAGCAGCTGACTGAAATGTCAGAAAATGCATGTTTAGGCTAAAAACATATAAAGTTTTGTGCAATGACCAGAATGTCCAGCTTGTGTGCATGGAACCTTCCTCCACCTCCAAAACGCCATGTTGCCAAAAACATCCTCCGGAAATATGTTGAGCCTTGGAACTGTAAAATGTTCAGTGATGAAATTAGAATAAATATTTGGAGCAATACTTTCAAGATAAAAAAGTCATTGGCATTAATCTGAAAGCACATACTCATTATTGGTTAAAGTGTGAAAAATTGTATGATGTCCTAAATCACTGCATGATTGATATTTATGATGCATTCCACCTGAACTCTTGGAAATCCCTGGGGTTTCTAGTGGAAATTTAAACTACATTGGATGTTATGGCATTCCCAGCTATGACTTTTGAACTTTTTAACATAGCATTAGGATTAGTTTTTCATACCAAAAACACATAACTAGTTATCTGACCACTGAGTTTAACATCTTAAAAAATTACTTGAGCAAAAATGTTACTTGTTAGGGCACAAATGCGCCAAAACTTTCAAATCAAATGTTCAATCATTATGACCAAACCTGGGGTGTTGGGAAGACTTAATTAAGAGGCACTGTGTGCCAAACATTATAATACATAATATTGTACAATATTGTATAATACATAATAAAGTTTCAGGATATCTGGAGAAATCTCAGTAGGACAAGGACCAAAACTTTTTAACACTCAGAAGGCATTTCATGAGACACATGTATGGGAGGCCACTGCATCAAGAAAAGCAGCCTAAAATTAGGTTAGGTGCAGAGAAAGCCAAACTTAATTTCTAAACATAAACACCAGTGAGATCTCTGAACTTGAGCTCATCTCAGCTGGACCAAAAGAGTGCGTACATGTGCTGTGGTCCACCTGTGGTCAGTTTGGGAATAACTGACCTTGAACTCTCTGTGCTGAAGACAAAATGCTGACTGTTTTTAGCTAAAGGTACAAAAGCCAACATCTGACATAGTATGTGGGCATCAGTGCCTATGGCATTGGTGCAAAGGTCCCATTGATGAATAGGTATATTTTGGGATTTTGAGAGATATGAAAAATATCTAAAGTGCTAAATTTTTTCAGGAAATCCATGTTACAAATTATTTCAGCAAGACAATACCAGCCCTCATTCTGCATGAGCTCCAACAGCGTGGCTTTTTAGACACAGTGTGTGTCTAATTTAACTGTACAGATGTATGAAGCTTATTGGAAGGACAATCGGAAAAACGCAACAACAAAAAGTCTTGTATAAAACAAAAATGGGAATTCCACTTGCAGAACTGCAACAGTTAGTGTCTTAGTTCCTTAACAAGAAAGGTGATGTAACATAGTGGTAAATATGCCTTTGTCCCAATACTTTTTGAGTTTGTTAGAGGCATCAAATTCTAAATGTGTTTAGAATCAGTAAAAACATAGGAAATATTTTCTTTGATCAGTTAAAAGCATGTTGAAGAGTTATTAATGCATACATTCTTGTTTCTAATTGTATTCATGAAAAGGTATCTTCAGAAATCTCAGGATTCCTCAAACAACCTATGCAGAATTTTCTTCTGGTATTAGCACAATAACTGGGTATTGAACTGGTGCCATCTCTAGAGCTGATGACACATTCTTACTGTGTGGTAACAAGCAACAGAGGGATAAAAAGAGATTGCCCAATCATGAAACTGGTAAAAAAAAAAAAAAAAAAGCATGTGAGTGAGAGAGATAACTGGTGACAGAATGAGGAACAGAGAGAGTGACCACAAAAAGAGTGCCCACTCGTTTCCTCACCACGCCCTTTTGTTTTGTACTGCAGTGAGAGTGGGACATTTTAATAGGCATAGGGCCAACATAATTGCCGTCCTGATGATCATGTACGTGGGGCAGTGCCACACAGCACGACCCCCATCCCCACCCTCTGTGTTTTGCTGCGGCCAAACCACAGCAAGGCGGCCATCCTCGTGGGGCTATTACCTCACATTAGGTGTAATTGGGAGCAGTGACCATGGTCCATCAAAGAGGCCCACTAGATTTGCAATGGGGTGGGAAGAGCAGGCCACTCTGGTCCACTCTGAAACTCAGCCTGGGTGGCAATTGATTCTCTCTGATGAGCTAAAGGGCAGAAGCAGACCAATGCTTAGCATGATCATTGCAATTGCATACATTGTTAATAGTGTTTATTTTTAAAGAAGTCTGTGTTTAGTTACATTAAAAGCTTTGCCACTGTGGTCAGGCAAGTAGCATCCTGTTTTTCTGTAGCACTATCAACAGCTAAGGCTACTTAGGCTAACTATGCTAAATCTGTTCCTGCTCTCTAGCTAATGCTAAGGCTTTGACCTTTAGATTTTCACAATACAAGAAGGGAATTGTGGCCATTCGATAGTACTGGATTCCATAATTAGCTGTAATTAAAAACATTAACAAAACGTTTATTTAAAATAATTTATTATAAACCAAATTATATTATAAAATAATATTTGACAAGCATATTTTGCAGATATTTTGACTGCATTACAGTACCTTATCTATCCTTCTATGAATGAATTTGTCCCCCACCCTACTCTCGTTTCCTTACTCCCCCTTGCCCAGTGTGCTATCTTGCTGGAGTGAGGCATGTTATCAGATGCCAAAGCTGAGGGTGGATCCAGCAGCTCCTCAGCAATGGATGGGTGTACGTGTACATGTGTATGCACGCTGTGTGTGTAGCCCCAGCTGTTCTCCTGGTGCAGTCAGATGCTGCTGGCATCCCCTACCCTGTATTCAGGGGCTCCTCGCTGGGTGGCATGGTCTGGGGGACAGTCAGAGTGCATGAAGCAGATGTTAGAGAGAGCAGAAGCAGTTTTGTGGAATCCAGACTGATGGATCAGCAGGTAAAAAGTGCAACAGGGTCCTTCCCTCTGTCTCAATTTGCATTTAGCGTCTATTGCATCACATTTAAAACAAGGCGATCAGTAAATAACACATGTCAGTGGAATCACAGTCCTTCTGTTGTGCAAATAACACACGGTAAATGGGTAAAAAAAATTGCTTACCAGGAATCTGCTTTGATGTTTTCATCAGCCACCCCCTCCCCTAAAATGCCCTCCAGTAAATTGTCCCAAATGAGCCCTCTATGATTTATTACATTCACTGCTCTCAAATTTGTCTGGATATAAATAAAGACTTAATTTACAATTGTGGACGGAAATCTACCTGCATGGTGAATGGAATGTAAACACTTTTTCGCCTAAAGCCTCTTCGTGTCGCTTCACGTTCTCCTAAACCCACCCTCCATTGCTTCTTTACTCAAATATGTGTAAAAGCAGACGTGGGAGGCAGCCAGGGCAGAACAGCTGATTCAAGATGGAGTTGGATGGAGATCAGTGCAAGTATTCTTGACTGTAAGATTTAAAGAGAGAGAGCTAGTACAGAGGGGTTCAGAGGCATGGGCAACTTTTCCCTAAATATTTAGATGGAGGCCTTTATAATTAGCCAATCTGAGACAAGGAAACAGGCAAAGGCAAATTAGAAAGCAATAAGAAAGAAGCCTCCTTCACTGCTCTGAGTTGATGTGATTACACACAGAAATGAGGGAGGCAAGACCAAGCTAGCCAGACTTGCTCTTTGAGGGTCAGTGATAATGATGAACCCTTAAGGGGTGGGGTGAGCAAACACAGTGTGGTCAGCGCTGACAAATAGAAGCATCATGGCTGATTTACAGGGATCCAAATATGGCAAGTGGAGAACCAGATAACATTCCATTGCTTAGGGGCTACCAATACGACAGAGCAGGAGCCACGGCCCTCGCCACAGTTCTATATACGCGCTGGGCTGTAAAAGCTAATTGGCTGTGATTACAACAAACTCATCCTGCCTGCTGCCTCCAATTACAAATGTGTACTCAATGGGTGATCCCTCTCTTTCCCACCTCTCTATCTCTCCCTCTGATTTGTGTCTTCTGAAATTATCTTGCACATCTCAAAAACAGAAAAAAAGAAACCCACAAAAATTTTGCTTAGACTCCAGCATTAGTGCATTTCCGCTGCTGACTCTGACACACTGGACATCCTCGAGCTCTCAATCACCGGCTGCATGCCCCGCAGGATACAGCGAAAGCCTAAATAACAGCCTCCTCTCCACCCTTCCTCCACTGAAAATAGCTCTCTCTTTTTCTCCTATGATCACTAGAAAACAGAAATGTCAGAACATAGACAGAAAGAGACAGTGGGATGGTTGACCCCGGGGGGGCGATCTTGTGTAGTTGAAAATAAAGTTGTTTGCAAAAGTTTGGCCACCCCTGACCAAATTAAAAATATTTAGCATATTTCTAAAAAGGAAAAGATGTTATTTCAATGGTCTACAGCAAACACCAAGTGTTAATGTTACACAGTTATTTTTATATTTAACATAAAAAATCACATTGAAAGCACTACTAGAAGTCTATAATTTTTAGTAGGATTTTTCTCCTATCTTTGCAGCTTGCTTCTGTTTAGTGATGTTCTTGGGCTGTCCTGCATGCACAACATACAGTATCTCACAAAAGTGAATACACCCTTCACATTTTAATAAAATTTCATTATATCTTTTTATGGGACAACACAGAAGATATGACACTTCGAAGTATGACACAATATAAAGTAGTCAGTGTGCACCGTGTATAACAATGTAAATTTGCTCCCTCAAAATAACTCAGCACACAGCTATTAATGTCTAAACCACTGGCAAGAAAAGTGACACCCCTAAGTGAAAATGTCCAAATTGTGCCTAATTAGCCATTTTCATTGGACATTAAACATGGCACCTCATGGCAAAAAAATTGTTGCTCTACATAAAGATCGCCTAGACTATAAGAAGATGCCAACACCCTGAAACTGAGCGGCCGCATGGTGGCCAAGACCATACAGTAGTTTAACAGGACAGGTTCCAATCAATACAGGTCTCACCATGGTTGACCAAAGAAGTTGAGTTGTGTGCTCATTGTCATATCCACAGATTGTCTTTTGAAATAGACGTATAAGTGCTGCCAGCATTGCTGCAGAGTTTGTAGGGGTGGGGGTCACCCTGTCAGTGCTCAGAACATACACCACACACTTCGTCAGCCTCAACTAAAGATGATGCCCAAGAAAGCCTGCAAACAGTTTGTTGAAGACAAAAAGACTAAATACATGGTTTACTGGAACCATGTCCTGTGGTCTGATGAGACCAAGACAAACACATTTGGTTCAGATGGTGTCATGTGTGTGTGGAGGCAACCAGATGAGGAGTACAAAGACAAGTGTGTCTTGCCTACAGTCAAGCATGGTGGTGGGAGTGTCATGGTTTGGGGCTGCATGAGTGCACTGGGGAGCTACAGTTCATTGACAGAACTATAACTTTTATAGTTTACAGCATTCCAACATGACAATGACCTCAAACACACCCCAAGACGATCACTGCCTTGCTAAAAAAAACTGGCCATCTGCTGGGCATCCTCAAGAATGTGAAGGACCGCAAGGTCTCTAACATCCACCAGCTCCATGATGTCATAATAGAGGAGTGGAAGAGGATTCCAGTGGCAACCTGTGAAGCTCTAGTGAACTCCATGCCCAAGAGAGTTAAGGCTGGAAAATAATAGTGGCCACACAAAATATTGACACGTTGGGCACAATTTGGACATTTTCACTTAAGGGTGTACTAACTTTTGTTGCCAGCAGTTTATACATTAACGGCTGCGTGTTGAGTTATTTGAAGGGACAGCAAATTTACACTGTTATACAAACTGTAAACAGACTTCTTTATATTGTATCAATATATCTTCAGTGTTGTCCTATGAAAATATAAAATACAATATTTACAAAAATGTGAGGGGTTTAGTCACTTTTGTGAGATACTGTATTAAAGATCTTTTAATTGATTTGTCAAAAATATTAAAGTCAGGGAACCATTTCAGAAAATTCAGTTTGAATTTTTAAAGACATTTATGGTAGATTCTGACGTGTTTTGGATCATTGTCTTGTTGTAGAAGTCACTCTCTTTTCAGCTTCAGTTTCTTAACTGTGTGTGCTACATTAGCGTCCAGAATCTGCTAATGTTCATTGGAATCCATTCTTCTATCTATCTGTACGTTGTTTCCTGGCTCACTGGTTGGCACACAACTCTAAGCATAATAAAGATATTGCTGTTATCAAATGATGCTCCTTTTCCCCTAATTTACTATTGGTAATTGTGGTCCTTTGTCCACAGACCTTGTTTCTAAAACACTTCTGGTTGAGTTAAATGTTATTGTGCTTACTACAGACACTGATTTTATGATTACTGTTAAAGTTTCTTTCTTTTGACTCCATGTAGTTTATATTTGTGAAAGGAACATTACATATAGGATGATGCACAACCACATACATTCCTCAGGTTATTTGCTGTTATATGGGGGTTTTGCTTTTCCTTTCTAGGCAGCATGCATGTTTTCTTGCCACGTATTGTCTTTACTTCTACAGTCCCACAGAAATTGCTAGCTAGAAGTGCTTAGATTTTTTTTATAACCTTTCCAAGCAGTTAGCTTCATTTTCTGATCCTTGGTCATTGAGTATTAGCACAACGTTTGAGGATTACCGCTTTAATTTTTATTAACTGTTGACAGTTAATAAGCATAGTTCTTGACAACTGATTAAGGCCTAATTAGTAAATTATGTTGTGAGTCTAAACATTTTTTACACCACTTAAAATCTTTCTACTTTTTAAGTTAATCAAATATAAAAGATTAACCAATATTAAATAACTACCAGAACTTTGCAGAAATTTATCATTTCAAAATTAATTAAAATGAATGAATTAAGATGTAATTTGGGCTGAAGTACTCAATATATTCCTTACTACTGTACAGGCGTTCTATGGTATTTAATACAATGATTAACGTATGCACTATACTGGGAGTACTATAGCAGTTTTTTCAAAACACAAATACTAAAATAAGGTATTCTGGACACCCACCTAGTTTCCTAGTGAGGTGGCCTAAAAATTGCTATATCTTATAGTTTTTTCTCATCAAGGCTCCATATCAAAAATCAGTTATTAAACAAGAGCTTCAGAAAATATATACTGTAATTTACAGTAGCTACTATAAATAAGTACATAAAACACCTGGATTACATAGGGTTAATGGTTTAACTAGTGTGGCATCAACAATCACAACAATAAAATACTTAATAAAAAGCTCCTTCTCTTAGGAGTGGGTGTAAGTTTGGGTATGAAAAACTGGTTAATGAAAAAAAAAATGCAATTGTTTATTATGGATACAGTCAGGGCAGATAGCAGCTGTATAAGCAGTGGTTTGATTGATGTTCACTCAGCTCAGTGTTAACTGTCACCAACTGCCACTGTACAGGTCTTCCTATGAGATCAGTTTGAAAAATACCAGCCACAAAGAAACAGTTCTTCCACCAGCACCAGCATCTACAATGATCAACCCCAGTGGTGAGACATGCTCCTGCCCGCCTTGTGGAATGCGATTTTCATAGATTTGCATGTTTTGCATGCAATTTGAATGGTGACCTTTACTTTCATAGCTGTTGTGTAACTCTGCTTGTATGATAAACCAGACTTCTGTCATATGCTTTGTAAGTGCCTTATTGAACTGTCCATGAATACAGTCAGACAGATCTCTGGATTAGATGAACTTATCATACAGGTTATGGCGGTGTGAGGTTTTTTCCCTGTGATGGGTGCATTCCCCAGAGGCAATAAATGTGTGGAGTCCTCTAAAGTCTCAGCTTTGGCACAAGGGAAAGGTTACAGACTCCTTTGAAAAGGCAGTTCCCCTTTAAAAGGCGGTGAAGCAAACAGAACATCCATCACAGCCTATCCAGGTCCACTTTCCAATGACTCAACTCCCGCTCAATTTGGGGGGCATTTATAAACAAAGCAACTTTTCACACATTAACAAGATGCTTTTAAAACATCTCAAGGGTTTGGGCACCAATAGGCCACACTGGCAAACCCCTGAGTGCCAGCCGCAGTCAGACAGCCCCCCTTTCCCCTTTCAAATGAGTACAGTATATACATTAAAGCATTTCTCCCTGTAAAGTGTCATTCAGTGACAGAGACCAGTGCTCCTACAATCCTGGAGGTAGAGTTCAAGTAAACAGTGGACTCTCACTGTCTCCACACTCCATCAACCTCTTTGGTATCAAAGCCGGCGATGGCTTTGAGAAATGGCCACCAAGTGTTAAATGGGCGTCCTCATTGAACTCCCAAGTAAATATTTAGTAATTGTGGAGAAAAGCTAAGGGAGATGAGGAGAAATCCTGAAAAACCAAAGCAAAGGTAATTACATGGGAACGGAACATGCAAGACACTCACTCCGAATGTGATCTACTCATAGCTGTTGTCTTCTACTCATTCCAAACCGTCTTCTGCTCCGCCTTGAGTGCACACAGCATGTATTTCAGTTTTAGACCAGGCCAACAGACCAAATCTCACAAACTGATAATATGTATCTATGGTTTATCCAAGGTCATTGGTTGCATGCTATGAAAATGAGTCACTGGATTTATAGGCAAGACTACTCTCACCAGATTGGTTGTGCTGTAGATGAACCATTTCTCAGAGAAGCCATAGAAACAAACATTTCCTCAAATCTCATGTAGCAATACAGCAAATGTAGGTGAATATAGTGTTGGAGTAATGTAGTGTTATGACCCTGACATGGATTGCATGGAGGACAATGGTGTTACCACTAAACTACACCAACTACTGGTTTCTTCACATTTAACAAGCAAAGTGAATAATCTGTGGAATATGTTGTCAATGTCCAAAATGTTAACACTACAAAGAGAGGCAGAACATTTTCTTCTGCTCAATTAGTCATTTCCTATTCCATACACTAACTAGAACTTCTCCAATTACTCAGTGCCATGCACACCAGGCCATTAATGGCTAGAATGTTCTATGTCAGCCAACAAATCTTTTCAAACTGCTGCTAATACAACTTTACTGGACAGCTTAACAAACTTAGAGTAGAGCGGTGACAGCCAAATCTGCTCCTTCAGATAGCAGCCGGCCTTACTGGTTAGCATTATGATTGAGAGGGGGAATCCTATCACCCAGAGAGACCCAAGCCAACTGTGTGCTATTGGACTCCTGGCCACAGATGAAGATCAAACCCACAGTCTCCTATGAATGAGCCAACACCGCTGTGTCACTTGGGAAGGAACCCAATGCATTTTTAATGTGTTTTTGCAGAAATGAGGGTTAATATACATGGCTTCCAATGGCCAGTGAAACTTTGGCTTCCATGAAAAGCCTGTGATCATACAGAAAGTACTGCAAGGATATGAATATTATAAAAAAAATAGTCAGCTAGACAAATGAATTCTCAGCACTTGAAAAGGTAATATTATGAGATATTATTTAAAGCATCGCATCTCTACAATCCATGTATATGTGAATGAATCAGCCCTAAGCAGTTCCACTATGGTTTAAAATTAGATACTGGTGTACTGATGTCAATATATAGTCTTATGCAAAAGTTTGGTCACCCCTTGATAAATAACAGATTTTGGTGATTTTCTAATTGAAAAGATGTTAACACAGTCTCTCTATGACTGTGGAAAAAATACACAATATTTTCAGTAAACATTGATGCATTAGTTTATTTTTTATGCCATAAACTGAACAAAAGTAAAAACATAAAAACATATTAATCCACAGGAAAACACCTCTGGCTAATGGTCATAATCAAGAATCAAGGATCTAACATTTACTCACAGGGTCAGAGAAGGGGCACAAGGTTTGAGGGGAACACTTTGCCAAAACAGCACAACTCTACCAAAAGCTAAAAACAGCACATCTGCTCTAAAAGGAAAGTCTTTTTCCCTACCAAATCTGATTTGCACTAATGGAATAAAGCTGACACTTTTTAGTAGCATGGAACTATTCCAAGAATGCCTCTCTTTTTTCCCATGCATGAGCATTTGTCTTTTTTTAATATATATTTTTTCATCCAATATCCAACAGGCAGAATTCTACCACATTTGTTCTCAAACAGCAGAGAACAAAAAATGGAAAACTGGATGTATTGATGACCTTTTTAAAGAAATGTTGTACCATCAATATATCAATTTTCTCATTCAGTGCAGAACTTATAACTTATTATAAATAACAATTGGGAAGCATTTTACAGGCTTTGAACCCTTGATATTAAAAACGATTACCCAAAACCTCATTTTTAATATTCTGCAGAAAACAATAATATTTACCTTCATATTTCATAGTTACCCACAATTTTTTAATGTTTAAAAATTCATCTAGTTAGCAGCATGTAATAATTTCAGTAGTGCAAATGAATTGAACTCAGCCATGGTAAAATTCTGATGCTATACTGTCACCTCAGCAAGAAGGTCCTGGGTTCGATTTCTGGCTCCAGTTTCCTCCTGCTGTCCAAAGTCTTGTGGTTTAACTTGACTGGCTACTCTACATTACCCATAGGTATGAATGGTTGTCTGTATCTGTGTTGTCCTGTGATAGGTTGTCCATCTATCCAGAGTGAACCCTGCCCTGGGCCCACAGTCAGCTGTTCCCCTACCATCCAAATGGATAAGTGGTTTGGAAAATGAATGAAGGATTTATCAGACTGGTTGTGCCTTGAATCAAGTAACCAGAATGCTGCTATAAGCCTTAAATATGTATTTGACAGTGTATAAAAATTTATACTGCTTTCCTTAACAGCATTTTACAATTCCATGTGGTAAAACTGTGCTTTAACCATCTTGAAAGCTGGAGATTAATGTCTGTTAAACAGTTTTGTCTGGTTTACTATAGCCACCAGTCTCCCCTCCATGATTACGCGCCAAGCTTTGTGCGCAAAACAAACAAGCATGACATGTCTTTCCCACTGAAAACAACTGATAGCAGCAAAATCTGGTGTTTGCTATCATAACACTTCTGTAGGAGAAAAAACACATTGCAACAGGTAGTGGTTACGGGGTGCTGTTGGGCAAAACACAAAGTGTAGTACAATCACTTTATCAAGTGATTTATGGCCTCAAGCGGCTTAATACTTTAATTAAGAATAATGAATAACTGGGCGAAGTTAATGCACATTGGTGAAGGGCATTTATTAATTTTTAATAACAATTTAATTTGTGATTAAGTACTCTTTGTTTTTTTTTGTTTTTTTGTTTTTAACATTTTGAGTGAGTGATTTTTATTATATTAAAGTTATGGTTATCAATGGGGTTTTTTTTATATGTTTTTGCTCACAAAAAACAAACAATATGCATCACATCTTCAGGAATCCTTCAGGGGGTTTTACCCATTGTTTGCTGCCCAAAGGTTTGTTTTTGTTATATCACTCCTTTGTAAATCAACTGCACAAACAAATTACACAAAAACAAACATTTTTTTTCTTCAGGTCAGTCAAGTGACCTGTTCACGTCAAAGCAGGAGGGTGGTTCTAGGTCTTGTGAACAATGTTACTCGTCAGATTCTGTTGATATTCAGGTCTAAATATATATTAAATAATAATAAATAAAATTTATAAATAAATCTTTTATTTATTTTTTAATTACATGGTTAAAGTATCCCATCTCAAAGAGACGCATCATTATTGGCAATCACAAACCAGAGTTGGCGGAATAAATAAAATAAACTTTGACATGTCCACTCCAGTATACTCTCACATGAAAGTAACAAAGTACGGGTGGCCATGGAGCGGGAGGTAAGTACAGGCACAAATTAAGCAGCAGCCCAACCACACATCACTGAGCAGTGGGTTACACATGAGTTGTTTTGGTGATGGGAATGCAGAGTCCTTACATGTTCAGGCCTGGGACAGCTCTGTAAGTGGGTGTGAGAAGACTGGCTTAGATTGTCTGGACACTGGTTTGGTCAATATTAGGCCGCAGTCTTTGCACTCTCAGTTACATATTTCCTAGGGGGCAGGGAGTGCTTTGATTTGCTTTTAGGGATGGCTGCTTCCTTGCACAAATGAAGGAAATGAGCACACATCCCACTTGCACCTTTAAAGCACAACCCATTCGGATTAGGCTTCGTGCTAGACTCCTGGTGCCTTCCTGTCATACTGGGGCCAGTAGTATTGTCTCTGACCCAGAACTGGTATTATCTCAGTGCAGTAAGTGTACAGCTTGTATAACAGAGTACATTTGCTGTCCCCTCAAAATAACACTCAAAAAACACCCCAAAGTGAAAACTCTTTCGCATGTCTTTCACTAGAGCTTTACAGGTTGCCACTGGAATCCTCTTCCAGTCCTCCAGTATGACATCAAGGAGCTGATAGATGTTACAGACCATGCACTCCTCCACCATCTGTTTGAGGATGCCCCACAGATACTCAATAGGGTTTACCTTACCATTGTTTTTTTCTAGCAAGGCTTGGAGGTGACTATGCTCTGCTTCAGCATGTAACAGTACATGTTGGCATTCATGATTCCCTCAATTTGTAGCTCCCAAGTGCACACATGCAGCCCCAAACCATGACACTCCCACCACCATGCTTGACTGTAGGCAAGACACGTCTTTGTACTCATCTGGTTCCCGCCACACATGCTGAATAAAATAGGTTTATCTTGGTCCCATCATACCACAGGACATGGCGGACCACTGTATGGTCTTGTTCAGTTTCAGGGTGTTGGCATCTTCTTATAGCCTAGGCTATCAGAACTCCAGTCCTGAAGGGCCGGTGTCCTGCACAGGTTAATGATTTCCCTTCTTAGACACCTGGTTCAACTCACCTGTTAATTGCCAGGCTGAGTTTATGTGTTTGAGGAGGGAAACTATCAAACTGTGCTAGATACCACAGTTTGACGCCCCTGGGCTAGGCCATCTTCATTTTAAAGCAACAAAAAGAGTTCTTTATCTTGAGGTGCTATGTTCACCTTCCAGTGCCCAGTATGAGAGAGTGTGAGAGCGATAACACCAATTTTAACACACCTGCTCCCCATTCACACATGAGACCTTGTAACACTAAGGACAGACATGACACCGTGAAGGGGAAATGGCTACTTGAGAACAATTTGGATAATTTCACTTAGGGGTGTACTTGCTTTTTGCCAGTGGTGTAGACATTAATGGCTGTATACTGAATTATTTTGAAGGGACAGCATATATATATATTAGGCTTGGGAAGATTCACTTATTCGTATCGATATATCGGTATAAACATGAACGACGCGGTTGCATCGATGGGGGAAAGTGCGCATCGGTTGAAAAACTGAACGAACTCGAGATGTATCGAGTTTAAACTCTCTGCATCGGTAAAAAC
>JBBIGC010000039.1:4044920-4072985 GCA_037576955.1 Lepidarchus adonis
AAAAAAAATTTATATTAATCAAAGACAACACATGTAATATTTAAATATTGGGGCCAATTCCAAAAGACAACATTTCTCAGTTTGGCATCATTTTCAACATACATTTCAACATGTGGGTATAAAAAGCTGGCATTATCAGTAAGTCATTCCAAGTTCATCATTCAACAGCCATGAACACACAACATCACTTAACGGACAAACAGCTTCACCTGGCCATTGCGCGCCTTCAGGTCAGTGGCAGGCATTCAGATGTTGCTCGTGAAGTTGGTGTGTCTCAAAGTGTCATCATCAGACATGCTTCAAGACACAGAACTACTGGCAGAGTTCATGACAGACCCAGGAGTGGAGCCCCACAAGTGACCGACCGCAACGATGACCAGTACCTAAGGACCTATGGACTCAGACATCGTTATGCAACTGCAACACAGCTGTTTACGAGATGTGAGGGGAACTAGGTTTTCCAGACAAACCATTCGCAACCGACTCCACCGCTTTGCCTTGAATGCCAGACAACCGTTGCAGGTGACTCCACTGACACCAGACCATGTGACCTGGAAAATGCAGCAGTGGTCTACAGTTTGTTTTGGTGGAGGAGGTGCAACAGTCTGGGCAGGCATCATCAGTCAGTGCAAAACAGATGTGGTAATTGTACATGGCTCAGTCACTGCACGTTCGTACCTCAGAGACATCATAGAACCCATCATCATCCCCCAGTTCCGCCAGCACAGCCCCAACTTTCTGTTCATGGATGATGATACTCCACCAGATCGTGACAGAATTGTCACAGCTCGACTTCATGAAGTTGGAGTGGCTCATATGGTATGGTCATCAATGTCCCCTGACCTGAACCCCATAGAGCACGTCTGGGACCATTTGAAGCAGAGACTGAATGACCCAACTCCACGTGACCTGGCAGAACTGCGTGTAGCACTTGTGGAAGAAAGGACTGCATTGCCTCAGAACAACATCATGAGGCTAGTGAGGAGCATGAGACGTCGCTGTCAAGCTGTCATTGCAGCATTACATTGTCAATTTTTGTTATTTGGGGCTATCCCTGTTGTTGTCTACATTTGGGGGTAATAAATATTAAACTAATGAAAATGATGTTTCTTCTCATATATTATTAGTAATATTAAAGGGAACTTTTACATATTTCATTAAAATTCGAGGCAAATAGGAAAAGCACTCATATAAATAACAATATCCCTAACTTATTGTGAGTAGTGTGTATATAGTGAAAGTGACTTTCATTGTGAACACACTCAATCACACACACATCTAACCCATCACACATGGAGCAGCAGCACCCAGTGTAGTTGGAACAGTACCTTGTTCAAGGGTTCCTCAGTGGTGCCTGGGCTGGGACTTGAACCTGCAACCAGGGGGCATAGTCCTAACCACTAGGCCACCACTTATTTGAAAGATTTCTAAACAAGCACCACTGTTTAGACATGACTAAAGCAGACAGAATACAATAAAAATAAATTTCTCCATAGCAATCGCCCCATCCATACATCTCGGACTCCTAGCATCTCAATTTAAACTTGAAATAACAATCGAAATACTTACATAGTTAAGTATGGGAAACAGTTCTAAAAGTACAGAGCTTTCCCTTATTGTGATTTAATTTATGATTATAATTATACACTGTCATACTGACCACCCCTTGAACCCCACCCCCACCCCCACCCATGATTTTTTACAGATAGGTGATGGTAGTTCCTCAGAGCTTAGCAAATGACTTGGTTAAATTACAGGCTTGTGCATAAGGCTGAGTCTGGCTGTCATCCTCAGAAGAGAAAAGATTTACTGTCAAAAATGTCTGCCCAAGGTCTTTTGTTTTAAATTACCTGGGATATCCGGTCTGTGAGGCTGCTGCTTGTCATCTTATCTTCTCCCTCGATTCTTTCATGAGCATTTCTATATAATGTTGTGGCTAATGTGTGGAAATCTCTGTTAGGATGTTGTACTTCTCAAATTCATTCCAGTGATCTCCACAGTAAACCACGTTTTTGATTCATTACATTAATCTGTCATTGTCATACATACATTGCGGCAAGCAAGGTTACTAACGTGCTCCAGATGTTGTCAATGATCTATTTATTCAGCTTAATGCTTAAAGAAGTAGCTTAGCAAAAAATGTGCATTTTCATTTAGACCATGGTTTCTAATGTTCTCTTCTTTCATTTACTGCTACTAACAAACAGCATACATGAATCATCACCCAAATATATTGAATAGTTTTGGCAAAACTTCTGTCAACCTGCCATAACTGCCCCACAGACTGCGATATGGGTTCTTTCCTTAAATGCTCAACTGCTTTGAGAATTTCAGCTCTGGCGTTGTCTGAAATGGCTGCATGGACAAGGATGAGGATGAGGAAGAGCCCGATGAGGTTTGAGGAGGTTTAGAGAGGTTTTGGTGATGCATTTCAAATTCAAATTTTATTTGTCCCATACACAGTCATACACAGTACAATATGTTGTGAAATGCTTTGATGACCACCCATGACCTTAAAGATATAAAACACAATTTAAAGACAATTTTAAAGACAAATTTAAAGATGTAAATTACTTAACAAGAAATAAATAGAGCAAAATATTTAACAACTTCTAAAAAGAAATATATAAGAAATATAAAACCTTATCTAATATAAAAACCTTATCTATAGATAGAAGTGTAGATGGATAGATGGATTTAAGTGGATTTAAATGGAATAATAATGATGGATGCCTGGGAAGTGTGCACACATGCATGTGTGTGGAGTGCAAAGGTGCAAATGTGCATGAATGTGCAATGTACCATGAAAGTCTGGGGTATGTGCAACTGTGCAGAAGTGTCCATTTTTACTGAAGGGCTATTAGGATGACCACATGATGTTTCTTGTGTTAGGTCTAAAAAGGTCTAGGTCTAAACTGACAAAAAAGTGGACACTTGACAACTTTTTACATTTAATTTTCACTGAACTATTCGGTTTAAAGTCTTCTACCTTTTACCCCTTTACTAAACCTATTCACTTTCCCCAACACAATCAGCCTCTAATGCTATCCATTTTCATGTGACCATGCAATTTGGGATCTCTTTCTAGAGCCTATTACAGCTAAATAACACCATATCCCAACCCTTATTACAATATGTTTCATTGTAAATCAAGCATTTACACATGCAAAACCGGACGCATAAAATTACAAAGGCTACAGTGTTTCCTTGAGAAAGGGCTCATGGGGAGGCATCCTCTGAACTCCAAAACAGGATTTAAGATAAGACAGAGAAACCCTAAATGACCTAATCCTTTTATGAGCAAAGGAGGGCAGCTTTCATTCACAAAACCGGAAGGGTAGAAACCAGTTCTTGCAGATTTTTTTTCCCCTCTGAGAGAGACTCCCCCTCTCCAGGTTGATTTTGTCAGCATGTCTGTCGTTGGTTCCCACTTAGAGCTTCATGTGATTTCCTATCAAGTCCTAACCACGTTAAGCTATTTTTGTCAGTGGCTGTGTGCCTATTGTCCCTTCTTACCTCAAACTTTCTGTCTCCATAGCAGAACTGAACATACTGTCTGAGTTTAGCTTGAGCATGCAGAAGTAAAACCGGTCAGCTGACACTTGGAATGTCTGTGGTGTTTGTGATAATGAATGTGCATTAATGAAAAAAGCCACAGTCGAAAAGAAGAAGTAAGGTTCGGGAAACAAGTATTCAGACATTGCTATTTTTGCTGTTAAGTAAAGCTATAGCACATATATTCATTTTGGTTTCATATTTTGGCTTTGTACTAAAGAATCTGCAAAATGTATGTATTCATGTATTTTGCCATATTATGGCAAAATACTGTGAACCTTTGAATTCAGTATCTGGTGCAACAATAGTTGCAACTAAATGCACATCAGTTTGAATAGATTTAAGCCCATACTTCTAAAAAGATATACTGCTAACAGCTTTGACTCTGTTTGTAGTTTTCCTCAAATCAGTTGCTTGCTTCAGGATTCAGGCTACATTTCTATTCAATTGAGATCAGGACTTTGACTAGGACATTCTAATTCATGGCATTAATTCTTCTATCTTCATTAATTGGTAGAGCAACTTGTGTGCTAAGGGCTCAATAAGATAAGGTAAAGGTAAAATAAGGTCGACTCAGCCCAGACACAGCAAAACAGGTCCAAACCATGATACTATCACCACCATGTTTAACAAATGGGATAAAATGGGAATGCAATACTTTCTTTGCTCCAAACACTGTGCTTCTAAATTAAGCCAAAGAATTTGGCACCATCCATTCACATTTTTTCCCAAAAGTCCTCTGGCTTGTCCACGTTGTCTGTATTAATCCTCACGATTAACAGAATACAATGAAAATATATTTTTATTATTATTAATTTGACATAGCAAGTCTAACAAGTTGGAAACAAGGAACCTTCAAACCCCCACAGGATTGGCCTACCCTATACCAAAACAACCATGTTTCAACTTGTCACTCTACCTGCTTGGGTTAGAGTGTATTCCACAAATGTAAATTGTTCACATTTAATTTGAAATCCTAGGAACAAGGACTGTGTCTTGCACAGAGCTCCAAAGCGAATGGATGTAATATTTGCTGCTTGAGTCATACTTAGATGGTTTCAAAGCCTCTGGATGTTACATATAATGATAACTGTAAATGAAGAGTGTCTATGTCTGTCTCTAGCCAGGATTAAGCTATTGCATTAAAAACTTTATTTGAAATTCTAGTGAAGCCTTAATTAATGAGCAAGCATCAATTAAATACAACCCTCTTTCAATAAATAAGCCCACAACACCTTATATTGTGGACCAGTTATTTCTGCAAAGATCAACCAATTGGTTGACAGTTCCTGTATCCCTCAAGATGCTTGAGTGTGCTTGATAGTGGCTTACTTGTTTACACTGAGTGTGCTTCATAACTGCACAGTGACTTTTTGAGACACACATTCAAAAAACAGTAATTTTGCATAATTTGAACAAGTAAGAACCATAACTAATGAGGAGAGTAGAGAGAAGACATTGTAAGCCTGGGCCCTGTAACACCTTTCTGTGTCTTAACACATAGCAACAGCTCTTGCGACAAAAAGGACAAGTGGACACAATCGGTAACAAGCATTAACGATTAACAATGATAAGAACAGGCTGCACCAGAGGACCACAGTCCATGGGACCACAGTTCAGCACAGTGCAGTGATTTCACTGCGCAAGCAATGCATCAGTTCATGACCAGGATTAGAAGGTGTGTTAGATTGGGTAAACTGGGCAACAGATTCCGACCTTCTAGGAGCACAGTTGGGCACCCATGGTCTAAACAAACAATAACAAAAGGAGCTCACTGTGGATGCAGGCCTCAGTCACATTCCTGGAGGTAAGACCAGGAGGCCGGCTCAAGCGTCTCATTTCCCCAGGTCATCGTCTTTCACAGAAACACGCTGCATCAGAGGGGCCTCTGCTGGAAATCAGATCCAATCAGATGTTCCCAAAGCTTTGAGAGGGCCGATAGAAGTCCCTCATTTGATATTTGATCAGATTTGCCAGCCTCTCTAACCCCCCACCCTGGCTCACCCGGTCTATTTCCCCGTACTTAATGGGAAGTAAAAGATCAGTAAGCCTTGTGGAATTCAAGACTCCTGTTACATGAGCATGTGCTTGCCGTCTGGACAAGGGCCTGTTTGCTCTTTCTCTACCCCTCCTTCATTCTCTTGCCCCCCCTTCCACCCCCTCTCTTTTTTCTCTTGCCTATTCCTCCCTTTCTTTCTGCACAAAGTCCCTGTCACAATGATAATCAAATGTCATTGCATGCACCCATGCTAATGTTTGGGGCAAAGGCATGAAGTGCAATGCTTCTGAAATAAATGCCAGTTTCTCTTTGTTGTATTTACAGCCAGTCATATCAGCCTTTTACAAACAGATACACCCTTGGGTACCTGGTAGAGCATGTCCCTGGCTTGCAGAGGTGCGATGTGTCATCGCTTATGCATCTTTATAACGAAGTTTTCATTCTACAAGGCAGTTTTCAGACTCTGCAGGTTCAGCAGGATGTGAAAAGAAAAGGTTTTCCCACTGAATAAGTCACCTTAACATCAACTTTTTAAGGTCGGGCTTATTATCAAGCTTCCTTGGTATCATTTTTTGCTGCCAATGATCTTGCATTGTATTATATACTCAGACTCAATACACTGCATTCACTGGCAGTGACTCAGTGAAGTTTAGAGTTTCCCTGAATGAGACAAGGGGGTTTCTAAAACTTTTCCATGACAATGCATGAGAACTTACAGCTGTTAAACGGTGGTGTGGACTGAATGCAGAAGGTTTTAATGCACTGACAAACAGAAAATGTTGGTATTTTACATAAAGACTGAATAAAAATGCAGAGGTGCAGAGCTGCTCTGCAGAGACACTGGCTTGGCCAATGACTTAAATGCATCCTTTAGCGTTCCTCATCCATATGTCCACGATTTAGGGAGAACTGTTCTCCAGACATCTCCACCCTTAAGGATGAGGACAAGATGAAATTCAAGCAGCCCTTTGCTGAAGGATGTATGACGTCAGCCCTGAAGATCCACGTGTGTGCAGAGCTTCAGTTTCTTCTATGCTTCTGGTGACAAGTCCTACAGTCATGTGAGTTACCTTGCCTGGAGTCACAAGTTGCAGCTTATTGACAGGTTGCACTGAACCAGCAGTCAAAAGGTGACCTCAGTATCCTCCAAAGCTGGAGAATTCATTATACTCTAGTCCAGACTGCAGCATGCATCATGCAGATGTTTTTCTTTCTTTTTGTTGTCATCTATTTATATTGCACACATCTTAAGACTTGATGAGGGCCTCAGGTTTCCCTTACCTATGCAAGCCACGTAGAAAGGAAAGAAAGACTTTAAAGGAATAGCTTGGTGAAAAATTAAATATCAAATTCAATCTTCAGTTTAGTATAAAGCTATGAGGCTAATTTGGCTTCAACTTTTACTCCACCAATCAGCAAAATGACATCACACAGCTGCAGAAACCACATAAGCAATTTAACACAGGCTGATGCAAACATCCATTACTAGTTAACTACAACTCCAGTGCAAAACTAAGGAATCACTTTTGGGAAACCAAACATGTATTGGTTGATCCACACACTTGGTACAGGAACAGATTTCATACCTAAGCATATGGAGGACACTTTTTAATACAGGGTAAGCTCAAAGTCAGTGAGTATTTGCATTGCAATGCACTAAAAGGGACCATTTTAACATATTTATGTAGGCTGGATGGCTAGGTGGTGGTTATTAGCCTCGCTATGTGACACATGACACACATTTAACAGCTTTTTCCAGCAGCATTGTCATTTAGCCATTAAACTCTTTCATCTAAGAACTGAGCAAGGTTTCATGGACGAGCGTCTGGAGTGAACCCTCAGGTCCCATATAATCAGAATATCAGAAAGTATGATTAGACTAACAGATGCCCACTACAGTCACAACTCTAGCTGGGCCGGAACCACCTCCCAAGGGTGTTAAAACCTGTCCACCCAGCAAACCAGTGTTTGTATTTACTTTACAAGAGGTAATCTTCTTATGCACAGTATGAACATACACGACACACCAATATGGGAAACGACATCCGAGTTACAACAGACTTCTTCAAGGTAGACCTGTTGGGTAGGTCTTATCATGTTTAAAAGCAACACCCAAAACTGCCTTCCTAATCTCTGCTGACACAGTAAAAATCCTTGTGATGATGGGAAGTTAAATATAGGTAGTGAAATGTTCTTTGTTTAAAGCTGCATAAACAAAACTGGTAAAGATGCATTCTTTTGTGTCTATGGCAGTGATAGGACCATTTGTATTTTATCAAATGAACAATTTTGACCAATTTTGACTCCTGGGAGAATCCTATGGGTGACTGCTTGCCTCGCTAAAAGTGTTAAAGCTGCTCCCATTCATTAATGAGGGTGTGAGGAATAGAATGTTCTGCTTGAGGTGCAAGTTTGGTGCATGAGAAGGACTGATTCATAAAGCACAGAGGAAGGAAGCATGGCTAAACTTACTTCCTTTTTCTCTTCTCTCACTGTTGCAGTTGTGGAAGTGGAAAATAACCAGAGTCCCTCTGGTTTACTTACATGAGAATTTTTCTCCTGTGGTTTTTGAGCCAATGACTGGCCTACTTACAGCTGTAGTAAAATATTTGTTCTCTTTTGCAGACATTCAGACACAATCGTGCGCACATGCATGCACAGCAAACATGTCACCAGTTTGAGGCAAGCCCTTCTCTCATCAATCCAATCAAAGTGCATGGGTTGCTAACAAGCCTCCTCTTCCTCTTCACACCATTCACAAAACGGCATCTTTTGGTTGTTCTTCATTGAAACCATTGTGCAATCTCTTAAGGGGAATCTTGAAATGAGGAACTGAAAAAGCTAAAACTGTTCAAGCAATGGTTTAACTCAATTCACCAGCTGAGAAAGACAACAAATCCTATTGAATATCAGCAAGTCCTGCTTTAAGAGCTAAATGTTGGTCGAAATGCTGACAAATTTCTGGAAAAAGGGTGTTTTTGTCATTAAAAGCTGCTCCGTTCTACATTATCGTCATTTTACTGCCATTTGGCAAACTAGGCAGGATAGTAAGATCCCAGGCATTTTCAAATGCAATCTATAATCTATATATTAAGTTCAGAAATGTAAACAATTTGCAGAAATGTAAACAATTTGCAGGAAGTGACCTTATCAGGTGTACCACTCAGTTTAATTTCCCTTGTTTCCAGGAGACTTTTTCCCCCAACATTAAACGCTGGTGATTTTCCCCAAAATTAACTGAGCCAGTGGAGCGCAAGAAAAATGCATGCGTCTGGCCTTCTCACAGCAGCGTGGGGGTTCAGACTTAGTAGGATCAGATCTCTTTGCTTGGCTTCAACCAAAATGGGAACCCTCTCCCTCAGCTCTGTCTAGCCCCTCTTATGCAATATATCCTCCCTCCCCTAAGAAAACTTAGGGGGGGGGGGGGGGGCTGGAAAAGCCAAATGACCGGCATGACTTTCATGACAGGATAGAATCTATAGGCCTGATGTGGGTGGAGGCTGGAGAAAACCAGAACAATCTTGGTAGGGAATGATTACAAAGACATACGCTCCACAACTCTGGAGGCGCTTTGTGCAGGCACACACTTGAAAACAGACAGATTTGACGATAATCGTTCCACTGAGTGAAAACTGATGGTCTTAAAGCATTGCTGTTGTGCAGTGCAGTGGAAAGCAGAGGAATACTATATCTTCTCAAATCTGAGTGCAAACTTCCAGAAAGGAGAAAGAAAATATAGGGGCAACAAAAGCTTATGAAGAGGAGCAACGAAGGGTGGTCTTTTCAGCGTTAAAGAGCAAAGATATCCTTCTACCTGATAGATCTTGAATTGAATATATATGGTCTACATTTGAGTAAATTATGTGGAGTTTACATTGAAAATGCATTGAGAAGAATTCTGATTGAAACTCTGCTCTACTCTCTGCTCTATACTAAGTGTGAAACTGTTTAGTGGAGTGATACCATAGAGGAACCAATTTTACTTGCCAAAAATGTCTTTTTGTAAAGATTTTACAAGACACAATTTTTTTCCCCATAGAACCAAGAGTCAAGGCCAAGAACATGGAGGTACCATTACATGAGTCTTTAAGTTTAGGAGCACACTTAGCTAAAGTTCTCCTGCCTTTTCTCCAGATTTTGTGCAGCAGTGCCAGAGCGGCAGGGCAAACTGGAACGTGAGCTAGGCTGCATGCCGTATGCTAGGCCGAGAGCACATGGCTGGAAGGAGAGAGCTTATGTGGGAGCATTACCCCTGCCTAGTGTGTGGGCTGGGAAGTCTTTGTTGTAGATTACCGTCCCATGAGAACCCGGAGCAACAAGCAGGCGGAGGAAGCAGGCTGCGTGAGGGAGGGGTGTATGGAGACAGACATGCATCAACCAAGGAATGCATGCTGCCCCCAACACACACACACATACACACCAAAGATATAACAGACATACAAACACCCACCTCCTCACCACAGCCACAATACTTGAGTAACCACACAGTAAACAACTCTGATGAGAGAACAACATCAGAGGATGCCCCTGGCCCCAAACAAAGGCAGGAGACTATAGGGCAATAAGACAGGCATGACAGAAAAAGTCATTTGCAGAGTTCCCAGCCAAATATTCGTGGCTGATGAAAGATCAATGCTTGGAATTCCATCGGATTTGGACCTGCTTAAGGTAGAGTCGAGGGGAAAAGTCTATTTATATGAAGAGCAAAAAGCTGGCTTTGGCTAAAGCTTGAACTTCATGAAAACCTAATTCCATTGGCTGTTTTGAGCTCGCTGAGTTGACGGACTGATGTTTCCATTGAGATGGCAGAAAAGGAGTCTCGTTCTTCTGCTTATTAAGACTTATACTATACATCAAATGCTGGTTTCAGCCGGTGGCTTTGTGCCAAGTTTTCCCGCTCTGTGCAGGATGCGGCACATTTGGTCTTGAGCAGAAAAGCTTTTGACCTCTCTGAATGCCCACATCACCACTATCACATTTTCAGCACTCCACCATGCCATGTGGAAGCTGGCTAGAGTTGTAGGTCAAGTAGTGTCTTGCCGTGTCTTATGAGTCATCATAAAAGCATCCATTCAGATATACAGTGCATGATAATTACTGTCATGCTTGTACCAGTGAATGGTTTATGTGGAACTATTCACTGCTCTAAGGATCTAGAAGCTTGACACACTAACCTGCTCACTGTAATCCTAGTTTTAACGGTGGGAAACTACCACCTGAGAAGCTGAGAAGTTGTCATTCAGTCTCATCTCATCTGCCCTCTATTCACTCTCCTTACCAGCCCTCCCACACTTCCCCAAGCTTTCTCAGTGCAGCTGGAATAAAAGCACCACCTTGAGGAACTTGTTCTGAACTGCAGCTCCATCTTGATAGGATGCTATAGTAATGAACTTAATTCTTGTGAAGAAACGTTTCAAACTTAGTCAAATAATGCAGCATCCAGTATTATTATTATGTAAGGAAAGACTGAAACATAGACTGACTGATGGTATAAGGGTATCCTTGACTAAACTAGCTTGTTTAGCAAGTCCAGTCCCTGAGTTATGCAGAGAAAGTTTGCAGGATGTTTTAAAAAGCTAAACGTAAAAGAAACAAGCTCCAGTGATGCATTTCTCCCATTTTTACATTTCCCAAAAATGTTTTTCCCCAAATACAGAAAAGTATAGACAGTATAACTGAATGCTAACGGCTAATGAAAGTTCTTCTGACGTGACAAATGAGAAACAAACTGAAAAATCTACAATATTCAGAGGGGTAGATGTATTTACAAGCACAGGCCACCATTTAAGTTTGTGCAGCAGTTTCATACATAATACCCAAGCAGAATGGTGTCAGACCTAAAATGTTTTCTATGCTAAAAGGTTCCAACACATACAACGTTTAGATCTAATAAAAATTGAATTTTTTTCTCAATTTTTTCTACATTTGTGCACAGCAGCTGACCTTTGCATTATGTGGACATTTCAGCCAAAATGGACCAAATTTGTTTGCTGAGTGGACACACAGTCTGCTTGAAACGCTCTGGGAAACTCATACCATAGCTTTTTTGACTGAAGGCGTTTCTTTTGTGTTTCTGAACTCGGTCTTGTGAGTCGTGACAAGAGGTTCACCACTGTCAGTGCCTGATAAGCACTTTTTTTTTTGAAGGGTGTGTTCATAGACCGCAGTGACATTGCACTAATGATGACCTAACACTGCATCCTCCATTGTGTTTCAGCTGAGGAGCCGGTGCGCTGGGAACTGCAGTATTGATAGCTGTGTCGAAGCTTTCTTCATTATCATACTTTCTAAGATGTCACTTCAAATTTACATCAGAGGCTATTGAAAGTGACATGTCCCAGGCTCAAGACCTCCAAGCCATTGTCTTTCAGTGGCCAAGCGGTAGAAAAGATTGTGGACACCAATTCAGGCCAATTCTCAACATCTTTTTTTAAAAAAAGTTTGCGGCAACGGTTTCCTGGGGCCATGTTATGTCCAAATGTTCATTTACGCTGCACTTTAATGTGTAACCTGCTTCCATGTCTTCCTAAGTGCTAAGAATGTATATGAATATAAATCTGAAATAATTTAGCATAATGCTACTTGTCACTCTATACATTTCATTCATTATCATCACTCCAGTATTATTTTCACTTCAATGAATGTGTTTTTTCAGTTTATTCCATATAAATGCCACCTTATATTGTGAGGTGTAAAAGGCAATCGTTTTGGGGTCAGCTGTTATAGGTGAGTGACTGGAAACATTCCTATGACCTTGGAGATGTATGGGACAGGGAAGGGAGGGGGGCTCATGGCCACCATGCTTGATTGGGCTCACCTCAGTGCCGCGCCCCAGAGGCCACTGAACAGACAGCAGGGGGAACGCGCAGCGGTCCGACTCTGAGAATGACTAGCAACAAACCAGGTGCTATCAGTCAAGCAGGAGGCCACAAGCCTGACCTGGGATCGGGCCCTTGTTTGCTTTACCAAGAACCGGCCTCATTTGTCAAAGAGCCATCTCAGAGGCCTACAAAGCTGCCAGTTCTGTTTAGGCTGGCCTATCCTTTCCATTTACTTGTAGCTGGGTCAACTATCCAGACAATCCCTCAACCTGTGAGAGAATAAAAGGAGAAAAACTGAAACAGAGGCGATGAGAGACAGCTCCATCATTACGGAGTTGCGTAAATGTGACAGGGATTTTCTTTTCTCTCAAGAGCAAGTCATTTCTGGCTCACTTGCATCATTAAAAGGCTCTGTGTGGACACACCCCAAAGTAAAACATTCTTCAATAGACACATAGAACAGAGCTTTGTTCTTGATAAACATGCATGCACAACTCCATAAAAACGATGGCTGTCTTTGATTTGACTCCTGAAGCATGTTATGACTGTCATACAGTGCAATTAAATGATAAGTACTATCACAATTTACATGCCCGTAGATAGAGAGGCGATTTTCAGCACTCCACGGCTGCAGGAAAATCTGCTTTCTAAAGCTGAAAAAGGATGACTTGGAAAAACAAACATCAGTCTACAGCAGTGTTGTGTTGCCCTACATCCAGTATCAGCAGACTCTTGCTTGAGTTTCCTCCCAGCTTTCCCTCAGGTTAGTTGTCAGAGGAGACGTTTATATTCATTCCATATCCTTACTCCAACACCTTCAGTAGGAAATGAACCATTGGCAAATATGGATAACAGTGCTGAGAGTAAAAGGTTATGTTCTGCCATGTTGGCATCCACCCATGTTTGAACAGTGTAGGTCAGATGACTAATGGCATGAAGAAATTGTGAATGAATGAGAGTTAGCTGCTGATATGAAGAGGACGCCATTCATGCATTCCAGCCCCTTAGGGTAACTTGAGCTGAGGCGAGTGGGAGGGAGCTTAAAGATCCTGCTGCACAGTCACTGAAGAATGATCCTGTCAGTCATTCTCCATATTGGGAAGATCATGTGATCAGCGTGAGGGAACAAACAAATGAATGAATGAATGAATGACCGAATGAATGAATAAATGAATGAACAGAGAGGAAACAAGCATATTTCTTGAACATTACTAGAAATCAGGTAGTGTTTCAGCTTGAACAAATGCCCTCAAAATGTTGACCTCACTTTGTGTTGTCATAAATATATTTTTTTATGTTCCTCAAGTCCAAGATTGAAGAAAAAGTCTGTTTATGACATGAACATCTGTCTGCATATGGTTGACAGCACTGCCTTGTCCTATTGTACAGTGTGAAGGAGGTAACCCAATTCCAAAGCCAGCTGTTGCCCAATGGGTGTTCCAAAGCAGGGGGAACATTACTCTTTACCGCTGGCCCCTTCTGCGAGCAGTTCTAAGGGACAGTTTATAAAAACTGAGGCACCATCTCTACAAACCAGCTCATTCCAGCACTCCTGCCTGACCTCCCCAAATTTAACCTTTGGCCCGGAAGGCCAATATTAACTCTCGGCCAATTGTCTAGGGGCTCCCGACTTCCCCTGTGCAGCCCGTGAGAACATTCCAGGAGTGGTTGCCAGGCAGGGTTGGGTGTTAGAGTGCTGACCTCCAATATGTCCCGGGTTACCCTTGATCTCCTCTCCTATCCCCCACCGGGCCCCGTGAGCCCACCTCCTCCCCCGCGGCTTTCTGCTCACTGGGGCTGCTGCTCACTCTCAGACACAACACCTTCAGTCCTGTCAGCCCTGCTAACACCCCCACCCCAACCGCACTCATCCAATTACCACTAGACACCTGCAGCCGTTTAGGCCTTCAGTACGAGCACCCGCACACACACAGATAGTCATACTACTGTTTACTTCCTGTGGCAGAAACTTCTGTCCCAGAAGTCATTGAGGGGGGTCTTTGAGGGTCTTTAAAAACTGAAATGAGGTGAAGTTGGGGATATAAATCAGCTGTGCTGTGTCCACAAACCTACTGGAAGGAACAATTTTCTGACTAAATTGAAACTTAATAAGCGAAAAACTGTGGGATGAGTTAGTGGACCAATATTTCAACGGAATAAAGAAAATCATAAATATAAGAAGATTATATAACTAAAGACTGTAACGTCTGACTTTTCTTGGCTTATTGTTAATCAGTATTTTAATTTTATCAATTAATGACTGAATGGCATATAATTTAAAAACTGTTTTACACCAGGTTGGTGTCTTCACCCATTCATAGCAAAAACAGTTAGGGATAATGGCTGGTGCATTCAAGCCACAGTCAGCTGATGCACCCTGTCTTTGTGTCCGTTTTAATAAGACGAGGTTAACTGCGTCAAATTCTCCTTTGTCCTTTCTATCTTCTCGTTGGGGGTGAAGTATCCGGGGGTGGAAGGTTTTTTTTTCTTCTTTTTTCTGTCGAGTCACTCACGCCTCGGACTGGGAACGACCTCAGAGAACAAAGGCCAGCACCGCCGTATCGCTGGGTGGGAGGATGAAAGGCCAGTCACTATCAGGGCCGGAGCTAAGGGCAGCTGCACTTTACTGAAAAACAACACAGCCAGAGCAAGGACCACAATGCAAGAGGAGCAACACAACACTCTGCGCATTGCCTGGAGTCAGTCTAGCAATCATAGGGCACGCATCGGTGTGAAAGAGCAAAAAACAAATGTTCTGCCACCACAGACTGTAAGGATTTACTCAAAGTGACAGCCCTGCTAACAACCAACCTGCCCTGCGTTCAGGGTTTGTACTAATCAGGTTTCCCTCACCCAGGCTGCATGGCCAGTATCTGAAGCAAACAATGCAGCATTGATAAATAGGGGTACTAAATGATCATTAGTCAGGCACTAATCAATGATGTCAGGGTAAAGATTAATGGTATAAAAAGGATTGAAAGCACTGTTTCAATTTGAGTCAAGGCCTGGACACATAGCTGTAAATTTTCTCGCATCTGCAAGCTGACAATATACACATTATTAAACTTTAAGCATGGAAACAAAATGCTAAACATTATCTAGGAAACTGAAAAGCTCTCCAATCCAATCGTTCCCTCTGAAAAGCTTGAAAAGACTCGAAATTGACCAGAATTTACAGCATAGATTTACTTATGGAACTATGGAGACACTAGAATTTCCACTGGATATATTTTGCAATTCCTCCATTACTCTGCCTGAAGCCATCTCAAAAAGGCTATGCAATTTAAAATGTAGGCCCATATAAGAAGCTTAGTGACAGCAAGGGATTCGGTTTCTTTGAGTAAAATTGAGAAGCTCATTTTAAGCCATTAAGTAATATATAACCAGTTTGGTTCTACTGCGCCTATACTGGGCCTTTCTGAATGGACATCCAAAACACATACAATGAGATGGGTTCAAAATTGCTGAAGCAAGAGCAAATAAAGCATCACCAGAAGCTCAACACTCATGACTCGTCAATCAATGACTTTCTTCACACTAAGGTACATATGTAGTTTGTCACTTACACTGGAGTGACCTCTGCTTCCGCATACTACAAAAACATTCAAAGGCTTTCATAGAGGTTAGTTAATGATAAGTGCCGAGATACATGGGAAAGAGGCTTGGATATCGCCTTTGCAGGTTAAGTACACCTTGGGTGCAAAGTATGACATGAAATACTGAAACTAAAAGTAGAATGATAAGACAATGCATCTAAAATTGCATAACTCCATTCTGCCACTCCTAGACTGTAAAAAAGATGATAGGTATTACATTATAGATATGTCATATGATATCTGTTGGGTACTGTAAACACAAGCTAATATTGAGGGACAAGAGAGATATATAAATAAAGTTGCATTCAAATACTACAAATAGAAAAACATCTGAGTCAAGGCTTAACTTTCTACCCTTAAATACGACCTTTGTGAATAATTCACTGCAACAAAACATTACTCACTAACCTTGATGGTCTCTCGAGAAGAATCAAATGTATGACTCATGTTTCATTCCTTAATAGCAAGAGTGACTCGTTCACACTTTCCCACACAGGAATTCTAACAATGGAGCATATTGGATCCCTAAAACAATATGCCTTCAAAAATACCTCAGAATATTGTAGAAGGCTTTTATTTTTTTTGGTCACAAGAAAGTACCTTTCACCATCCTTTTCATGCAAATGACTCAGGATGCTATTTTTGAAAACTAAGGGTCACTCATAAGAGCCAAAGAACTGTGCGCATTGAGGGCTCTCCAATCTCCCTCTCCTGTTGGGTGCTTCGTGATATCTGCATCCCACCTGGACGAGCTACAAAGACTCTTCCGCTGAGCGCTAAGGGCTTTCCAAGGCTCTCTGGTCAGCACTGGTCGATCAAAGGGGAATGACCGGCAGGCCGTGAGAAGCTAAATCAGTTCTGACTAAATGCATTTAGAAGAGGGATCCTGAGTCAGCAGGTCTGGCAGCAGACCACTTGATTTGTCACTGTCATAAAGAGTACGGTTCTGATCACAGGGAAGAAAAGTAAAAGTATGAATCTACAGGAATACAATTATAAAGCTGTCTCAACATGTGTCCAAGTTCAGAATTATTCAGAGATTATGAGGGGTTTCTGACAGACTGCTAGCAAACTATTCTAAATGACATTTCCATAAAACCAGTAAAAGTCATTGCTTTTTATAATTACACCCTTACTTTCCCTCCTTATCATCCACACTTATAACTTCTGCTGATATAGAGTACTATAGTTTTAGGCATGTGTGAAAAATGCTATGAACCAACACTGCTTATAAAAAGTGTTAATATTTTCATCCATTAACAAAATGCAGTGAACAAACAGAAGAGAAATCTGAATCAAATTAATTGTGACCACCCTTTGCCAAAACAGCATCAATTCTTCTCGGCAGGTTTTTAAAGGAACTCGGTAGGTTGTTCCAAACATCTTGGAGAACTAACCACAGATTCTCTGTGGCTGTAGGCTTTCTCAAATCCTTCCGTCTCTTCATATAATTCCAGACAGACTCGATTAAGTTGCGATCCTTGTTCTTTATGCTGAAGATAGTTATAAATGATATTGGTTATATGTTTGGAATCATTATCCTACTGCAGAATAAATTTGGTATTGCATGATGGCTAAGTATCTGCCTGAAGTTCTCAGCATTGAGGAGACCA
Source organism: Lepidarchus adonis (assembly GCA_037576955.1). Lineage (NCBI taxonomy): Eukaryota > Metazoa > Chordata > Actinopteri > Characiformes > Lepidarchidae > Lepidarchus > Lepidarchus adonis. The sequence goes on from JBBIGC010000039.1 coordinate 4,062,505, forward strand.
GCAATCCTGCCAAACTTGCAAGGAACCTCCACCATGCTTCACTGTTGCCTGCAGACAATTGTTTTGGTAAAGCTCTTGAGGCCTTTGGCAAACAAACTGCCTTCTGCTATAGCCAAATATTTTACATTTTAACTCATCAGTCCAAAGCACCCTCTACCAGATTTCTGCACCCCAGTTCCTATGTTCTCATGCATAGTCGAGTCGCTTAGCCTTGTTTTCATATCAGATTTTTGGCTGCAACTCTTCCATGAAGACCACTTCTGACCAGACAGTAGTATACCTAGGTCCCACTGGTTAATACCAATTCTAGGCTGATGGCACCAAAGGACATCTTCTGATTTAGAAGGGTGTTAAGGTTTAAAGGACTATATCTTTTATAATCCATATAAATTCCTATACAGTTTCTTACTCTGAAGCATTCCTATCCAGATCGGAAAGCGACCTCCTCAGGCTGAAGGAAAATAAATGGTAAATAACAACCATTTTCCCCATAACGGGAAGGACATTAACTTGTGTGTAGTCTTGACATAAGTAATCTATTATCTAAATAATGATTTTCCACACAAAGAATGAGTCAGAAGAGCTGTTGATATTAAAAACAGAAGAATCTTTACTAACAGTTTCTTCAGCAGTTACATTTAAACAGATGAACTATCATGTAAAACTGAAGTTTTCTCAGAAGAGACAAAGCGTTGGGTTGGGTAAGCCAACTCTTTGGCATGACCGCGTGTCATACCGTCACGACTCACAAAGCTCCACCCAACCGACCAGAACCTAAGAAAACACTTTGTTTTGACTAGTAACCACACGTCACGCATGTGTCCGCCCAGTTAATAACAACAGATGCTTTGCCTTTGTCCTTGAAATGTTAGCTTAGCCACCTTGCTAGCCCCCTGGGCCTCTAAAGGGTAAATAAAGTTTCGTTTATAAGTTTTAGCTTTAGCTCAGCGCTAGCAGTCTCTCTCTGTTCTTTCCTGGAATGTCCACAAATTAGTCCTGGCTAGCTACTTGGGCCAATCAAAAGTCCTGTGTGCTTTTTCCAGGAAGTTATAAAAGCTGGCTACTCTCTTCTCCAATCCAATCCAATCCAACTTTATTTCTTAAGCACTTTATAAAACACAGCGGACCAAAGTGGTGTCAGTGTCCTTTCCTCAGAGTTTAGACAAGCTGAAGGTGTGTCTGGCTGGAGCAGAGGACAATGCATTCTCACTGGCAATCCATGTTTTTTGTGCAAGAGGAGGTTCTTTCCTCCAACAAGGGAAATAAGCTTGTTTTTTATCCTTGGTCAACCACTGCATCTACGATCCTCAGCATTGCAATTTCTTTGTGCTTCTTCAAAAGAGTCTGGACAGCACATCTTGAAACCCCAGCCTGCTTTGAAATCTTTGTCTAGGAAAGACTTTGCCGATGCAGTTACAACTACCTTTTGTCTTGTTGCTGTGTTCAGTCTTGTCATAGTCTTCTACAACTTCCTTGCCCAGTTTTAGGCCTTCAACACAGCTGTTTCTCTTTCAGTAAATAACGGTTTCAACTTATATTTGAAATGGATTATCATTGACACCTGTTTATATTGGTATAATCGATCATACACCTGAATATAAATATATAGAGAATATACATATAGAAAGGTCTAGTTTCTTAATAGAAAAACACTGTTTACTACATGAAACACTGTAAAAAAAAATATTGTAAAAGTGTGGTGTTGAGGTTACATTCTGAATTCACTGAACATCAAAAACGTTCTTGTGTGTGTTGAGTCACACAAGGTTACTCTCACTTTCAAGTTGAAAAATGGTTCCACAACAAATGTGTTGCAATGATGGCAGAGACTTTACAACCCAATGCAACTGAACAAACTACAAAGCAATGTAAGGAAATACTATGGAGATACTTTGAACTACAGTTTCCTGTAAACTGTAAACTACCATTCCTCTTATGGAAGTAATGTGCAAAAAAGATACACAATTTGTTTGAATATAAAAGTTTAAAAAGTCATAACATATGAAAATACCATGTATAGTATAATGGATTAAACTTCAAATGATAAAGAGATTTTTAGAAATCCTGATCTTTCAGGGGATTTCAGGAAAAATGTTTAATCTTTCATACACAGTCACATCTAAGCTGCTTCTGGAGTAATTGTACAGAACAAAACAGAAAATACAATAATCCCTTTGAAGTTTGTCAAAAAGCACAAGTTGCTGAGACAACCATGTGGCAAACGTAGTTGATGCTGTGTCAACACTGAATACTGGAGTGGCTGATCTAGTGACTGGATGTTCACAAGCACAGAATGGATGATTTAGCTTATTGTCACCTAATAAAACACCTATTAAAAATATATCTATAAAACATGATATACATGTGTTTCATTTAATTTAAGTTTTTTTTAGTAACATCCAAATAAATAGCACAATTAAACTGTGCTAAGGGCCTTGGGTATTTTTATATTCTACTAGTAGTCAAGCTATTCTTTTGCTGCCTACCCTAAAAATTATATTTTTGAAAATATAACATATAAATATATGCAAGGGGTCCTCGAGTTAAGTCACACTCAGAGAAACTCAAGTCAGAACTCATGCATGTACTGTATTGATGCTGCAAAGTTTTTATTGAACAGCATTGTGTTTTATTAACAGCTATCAAAATGCATGAACGCTCTCATGTTACAGTAAAGCATTGGAGAGGTGACTTGTGGCAAGACCACACTGGTGGTGCCTTAGCACAGTGCACTATTAACCCCCATCTCACCCTCCAATCCACATGAATCTTATTCAACACCAACAGTGAATAAACATAAACATCTCAGCAATAACACAGGGATTTAACAGAGAACAGCCTCTCTTTCTCCCTTCCCTACATACACTGCACTACTAACCATCTCCCATTTCACCCACCAATCCACTGTTAACTCTTATAACATAGACAATACAGCAAAATCAGTGAATAACAGTGAACACAGTGCAAACCCATCTTCTTTCTCCCCGTCCCTGCAAGCAGCAGGCTCACACACACCACGCACTGGCGCTTGCATTACCATAAAGCATTTAGTAAGCATTCAACTGCATTTTACTACTATATATGACAGTAAATACACACATAAAAAAAGAACAGTGACGTAACCACAAGTTTTCATAAGTTTAGTACAACGTAAGTCGAGGACCCCCTGTATATAGCTTTTTTCCTGATAACATTAAAGTGTTGCATTCAGTGTGTTGTCTGTGAACCCCACACTACTGTAAATTACTGTCAGGATACTCTGTAATCCTGTCCTGTCAGAACTTGTGTAGTCTTGTGTTGTGTATGTGTTACACCATGATCCTGAAGGACTCAGCTTTGTTTCATTGTGTACTGTGTCTACAGCTGAAATGACAATAAATCTAGTTAGTAAGCTCTCACTGACACATAACACAATATAGCAATGGCTGCTTTAGGTGCTTCAGTAGAAATCAGTTTATGAGTGAATCCTCAACATACAGAATCTGAAATACAGTCACTCTTTCTTTTACTAATGTGACAAACAAAGACATGAAGGGCAAAAGAAGTTATTTCTTCTATTTTCTTGTCATTTAATGCAATGCAGTATTCCCATATTAGCTGTGACCCATGGATCAGCTATTTCTATTACTACATTCATTTAAAAGCATATACAATTATTTTAATTAATGAACAGATTAATATTTTAATTAATAATAATGATGATGATGATAATGATGATGATGATAACAACAACAACAACAACAACAACAACAAAGGGTCTCATGTTCTTCATTCTTTAAATATTATGGGGCAGATATACAGTAGAGTGAGAATGTGTTCAATACTGAGGACCCTAAAGAGCAAAGGGCTGCTGTGGCTCAACTCAAGTGAATAGGTCTATCCTTGTTTGTTCAACCAAGAATTCACTGGCCAGGTGAGAAATGCCCAGTGTGGTGAAGCTCAGAGGAGCACAGGGAAGAAAGACATTCCTGTGGGTGAATGATTGAAAAGAGGAGATGACTGCTGCGGTCATGGGCCTTCACACAGTTTTGGATAGTCGTAGTGGCTCCAGAATGCCCTTAGTCAAGCCTGTGACATTCATCCCCTGGTTCACACTTCAGTCCCTAAATCCAATGGTTAATGTACACAAGCTGCTTTAATCAGATTTTATAGATACAGTAGTAACTTGATTTTCCAGGCTTGAAAATTAACCTCTGAATGGGTGGTCAAGCACCTGACTGACGGATGGGCAAAGTCAAGCTTTGTTTTGGAGAGAAAGCCTCTCCGTCAGCTGCTGTTTACTCAAGCCTTCTTGGAAAGGAAAAAAAAGTGGTAAATGCCTAAGCATACCTTGTTTCCCAGGCTCAGGAGGCACTGAACACTGACCTGGATCAAGGCAACATGAGTAGAAAGCAAGGATCTTTTCATACAACTCATCGCAAAAGATTAAACAAGAGCAGGGTTAAATTCATTAGGCCAAGGACCAGTAAAAGAGAGGAAGAGCATGTACATCCATTGGCATTGGACAAGTGAGTGTTTTTCAAAAGATAATGAATGCATCACATGACTGACATCTGTGGAACCCCTCGAAAGCACTTGTCTTATTTGTTCAGTGCCCATGTTGTATTGTTTTATGTAGAACCTACCCATTTCTACATTATGTCCTTTCCATTGACCAATGATAAAGGCAAAGAGAATTGAAAGGAGAGTAATTGAGAGGGTGGTAATATCCCACCCCTCTCATGTTCAGAGGAAAAAGATCCAGATGGCCAGCTGTTCATGGGCAGAACCTGATAATCGAGTGCCTCCTCCTCCTTCGCCTCTGCCTAGGCTGGGAGAAAGTTATCAGAGGCTATCCCCCTAAACGGGTGGAGCTGGAGGCCCTGGTACCTCACAGTGTGACTCCATGATAATAACCTTATCAGTAACACCACACCAGTCGCAGCTAAAGAGTATTTGCAACAGCAAGACCAAAGGGCACATATTTTGTCAATTGTCATATTAGAAGTGCCAAGCTGCTCAGTACACTTCCTACACTTCCTATAACGTGCCGTCCGTAGTGCTTCATTTGGTTATTTTTACCCATATTTGGATTCAACAGGCCCATGGAAGAACAACACAGCTGATATATGCAGAGAAACCATTGACCAAGGCCCTTGTTGAAGTTCATTTCTGAGCAGGTGTGAAGGAGATTGTGAGGAGTGTCTTAAAAGGAAGTCTCTGAGATAAGTATAAGGAAAACATCCGGGCCAAATGAAGCTTTCAGCCGCCCACTTCTCCATTCATTTGAACTTGACATACTTTATGAGTCCTACCCAAACTAGCTTCAACTTACCAGTGACACAGACATCCAACACTTGTAGAATTGCATAATTAAAAATAGCAACATTGTTTTTGACGTACCTAAGACTTTTTTAGGCACGTTATCTATCTGAGGAACTATTTTCTGAACACTCTTTTTATGCTTATGACCATGTTGAGGTCTCAAAGATTCAGAATGGCAATTATTATGTACAATGTGAGCAAAAATAGTACATGGACTGCAGTTCCTGCCTCTAAATTCCATTATAGTGACGACATTAGCAATGTTATCATGCAACAATTACTTCTACCACCTCCTATGGGCATAGTTTTTTGTATGGCCTTCCTACAGGAGGAGTTAGTTGCCACTATTATCCACAAAACAAGATTTTTTTTTCAGCCAGATGTTGATATTGGCAAGAACACACAAGCCACGTATTTTGAATATGAAATAAATATGAGCTGATGTCCTTTCCAGGTTTCTCCTCACCCCATGCCGTATACTTTCACTGACTGTAGATCATTGCAGCACTCACTGCCAGTTATAACTGTGTTGAAACAATTTTCACACTACAGGATTTGGGTTCTATGACATAATAGCCTGCTTGATGTCTTTTGTGGTTCTAATATAAATAACCAAAAATGTGTGTCTAACAATTCACAGTTTATAGTTATATGACTGGTGCAGAACCCGGGAAGGCGAAATCCCTCCAAACATGGCAGCCAACATGAGACACTCTATAGTCCTGCTATGCAGGCCTGTACTTTTTCTAATCCAAGAAACTGAAAAGAGACTGAAAATTAAGTTTATTTATTAAGTAATTTATTCATTTTACTGCTGCTTTTGTCCAAAGCAACTTCCATGTACAGGAACATTCAAGCATTACAAGGAGTTCAACACATTCTTCTTAGCCATAGAAAAAGTGCAGGTGCTACAACAGTGCAGATGATGACAACAATGCTATCTGAAAGAGAAACACATTCTACATTATCATTAAGTGGTTATGAGTCTAAACAGACGGTAATTGCTACAGCATAAACAACATGGACTATTTATATATACGAGTACTAAAAGAGTCTTCATTTTTGTCATTTTTGTCATTCTGCTTTGTCATAGGTGCTTCAGCATCAGGTGATGTTAAGTTCTTTAAGTGCTTCTTTACCCGTGATAAGGAAAGACGCAAGCACCATATTTAATTATATTGTTGCAAGTGCAATGAACATAAGTGAACTTAAGTGGGAAACTGTCAGAGTTGTAGATTGATATCATGTATTTGATTAAAAGTCAAGGTTTAAGTAAACTTTATTGTTGAGTTTAGATGCTGAGGTTGTCACGGAACAGTTGAGTCTTGATGTGCTTCTTTAAGGTAGAGAGAGTCTCTGCAGTTCTGATGTGTCTGGCCAGCTCGTTCCACCAGTGGGGGTGTGTGGGGGTGGAATCTCCAAGCGCTGTTCCCTCACTGATCTGAGGGATCTGGTGGGTGTGTAGGTCTAGATGAGTGTTGTCATGTAGCTAGAAACAGATCTGTTGATGATCCTGTAGACGAGCATCAGGGACTTGAATTTGATGCTGTGATGGGAAGTCAGTGTAGAGAGCAGAACACTGACGTCACATGGGCGTGTTTTGGGTGGTTGAGCTGCTGCATTCTGGATCCCTGCAGTGGCTTGATTGTGATTGCAGGTAGACCGGTCAGCAGTGAGGTGCAGTAGTCTAGACGAGAGAGAACCAGTGCCTGGACTAGGAGCTGAGTGGAGTATTATGGGAGGTAAGGCCTGATCTTGCGGATGTTCTACAGCGTGAATCTGCATGATCTTGACGTAGCTGCGATGTGTTCCTTGAAGGTCAGCTGGTCATTAATGATCACCCCGGGATTTTTGCAGTGCTGGTTGGTGTAATGACTGACCGGCCGAGATGGATGGAGATCTTGTGATGTATCGTTAGGTTGGCAGGGAAGACGAGGAGCTCAGTCTTTGATAGGTTGAACTGAAGGTGACGTTCTTTCATCTAGCATGCGATGTCTGCAAGCATATTGGCTTTTGCTAGTATAACTTGTCATTGGAATTGGTTGTGCTGATCTACGAAAAAGAACCACTTTACTTATTACAAAATGTTCAAACAAAGTCTTAATGGTTGCTATTCTTTCATTCCCTCCCCAAGCACAGATGCACAACTAATAGCACAAATTCTTGTTTTCTTTTCTTCAGGGTTCTGACTCTGTATAATGGTAAAGATGCTACGTGATGACAAGTGATGGGTAAGTGCTATCAAAATGAAAGTGACTTGACATTTCTGCCATGTGTTTATCATCAACCCGAAAGGGAAGATTAAAACTTGTATGGAAATTGAACTCAGGTGTAATTCTGATGTAACTGCCTCTGAAATGATTCTTGTCAATGTGAAGTTACATTTAAATAGTTTAGCAAAATTACAGCAGTACCTCTTGACTTAAGGTTAATGTGCAAGGCCCTCAGTTTTATGAGCCATTATTGGCCAGGAGCCCTCAAAAATGCAACTTGTCATACTGTCACTAGGGTCTCTAACATAAAGTTCTCCTCACACCGCAGTGAAGTTCTACTGTATAGAAAATTACTTAACCATCACAGGGAGTAGTGAACTGACCTAAACTCACCCCCTAGGCATCCAAGCAGCGTGAAAGACGTCTGTTGTATACATATACAAAGAACTAGAGTTCAAAAAGACCACACAAAAACACATTATGGCAAGGAACATTTTTCCACTGAATGAGCAAAGTTATTTCAAGCTCCTTTCACTTTGGGCCACTTTATGTTACCGCCAATTCTTTTGACTGCTTAGGAGGGTATATCCCCTTGGAAGCCTTTATTTGCTCATTCTAAAAACTTCCCCTGCCCAGAACACACCAAAAGGGACAGGTGGTGAGCGTTTAAGGAGGGATTGATAGTAGATAGGAAGAAACATATTGACATTCATATTGTAAACTCTTCTTCCTTTATGGAGGGGAATTTACCTGAGTGCACACCTGCATCTCTATTCAAAAGCTGTGTATTACTTTGTGCATTTGAGGCTATGAGGAAGTTTGTTAGTCTGTTACATAATGTGCATTAACCTCGCACTTTACATGATTTAAATATAATTTCTTGACATTTTAATAAAAATGGTGCATTTTACTTATAGTAGTATTATTGATCCTTGTGTGATTTCATTTTTATTTTAATACTAAATTCTCTGATTCACCTAGAGATGAGGTTATGTAAATGCAATATGAATAAAAGTAATGAAAATAATTTTCTGATTTTATTACTAATAGAGTCAAGTAGTATTTTTTCTAATCATGTAACCATTTACAGTATGTCACTAAAGTGAGTACACCCCTCGCATTTTTGTAAATATTTTATTACATCTTTTCATAGGACAACACTGAAGATATGTCACTTGGATTCAATGTTAAGTAGTCAGTGTACAGCTTTTAAAACAGTGTAAATTGACACGGCCATTAATGTCTAAACTGCTGACAACAAAAGTCAGTATACCCCTAAGTGAAAATGCCCAAATTGTGTCCAGTGTGGCCATTTCCCATGTGACTCGTTAAATTTCGTGTCATGTGACTCGTTAGTGTTACGAGGTCTCAGGTGTGCATCTCACATTTTCACTGGAAGTTCAACATGACACTTTCTAAGAATATTTAAAAAATTAATGTTGTTATACATAAAGACGGTCTAGGCTATAAGAAGATGCCAACACTCTGAAACTGAGTTGCAGCCAAAACCATACTGTGGCTGAACAGGACAGGTTACGCTCAGAACAGGCCTTGTCATGGTTGACCAAAGAAGTTGAGTGCACATGCTCAGCATCATATCCAGGGTTGTCTTTTGAAAATATATGTATGAGTGCTGCCTGCATTACTGCAGAGATTGTAGGAGTGGAGGGTAAGCCTGTCAGTGCTCATACCATACACCGCACACTGCATCAAATTGGTTTACATGACTGTTATTCCATAAAGGAAGTTGATGCACAAGACAGCCCATAAACAAAATTAATTAAGAAGCAGACTAAGAACATGGATTATGGGAACCATGTCCTATGGACTGATTAGAATAAGGTAAACTGATTTAGTTCAGATAGTGTCAAGCGTGTGTGGCGTATGTGGCAGAAACCAGGTGAAAAGACAAGTGTGTCTTGCCTACAGTCAAGCATGGTGGTGGGAGTGTCATGGTTTGGGGCTGCTTGAGTACTGCTGCCACTGAGGAGCTACAGTTCATTGACAGAACCATGAATGCTAGGAATGCCATGAGTGTCATATCTTCAGTGTTGTCCCTTAAAAAGATTTATTAAAATATCTACAAAAATGTGAGGGTGTACTCACTTTTATGCTGTACTGTCCACAATTTTAAAACAGCAAATTTTAATAATCATTTTAATGTTTAACAGTGAGAGATAGAATATCAAATACAAAATGACATTATATAAAATATATACATTGTTTTGCATTTCATTCAGTATTTGATCTTCTAGCACAGCGGTCCCCAACCTTTTTCGCGCTACACACTGGTTTAATGTTAGAGAATATTTTCGCTGACCGGCATTTAAGGTGTCGCAGGTAAAAACAACAAAATAAAAATATACAACCAACACAAAAACTGTGGTATTTTGTAAATATAATAATAAACGTGAATCTATTGTGTAATTATATGTAACTTTATTAGCAGCGTCTCTCTGAAATGCGCTAACAACGATCAGAGTAATGTCCTCCTCTGCCCCTCACACACTCTGGTCGCTATGGTAACACATAAACAGTCCTTTTTAAATAATGTTGTGCTGTTGTGGCAATCTCAGTGTTTTCTGCCATGACTTTCATCCAGAATACCGGCAAAGTTGATGTCTCTAACATGCTTAGATGCCACGGATTGAGATTGCATTTGTTTAAAAAAGTTTACATTTTTTGTAATTTTTTGTTTAAGATTATTAAAGATTAAGATTATTAGGCTAAAAACTTAACACTAAACTAAATATTTTTACATAAATATATTTCTAAAGGTGCTACTGGCATGAAATTCTCACCAGATGTTGGTAACAACCATCCAATCCACACATGCAAAGATGTGGTAAGAATAACATGTGGTAACAGCTGGTAAGAATTTCATGTCAATATTACCTTTAGAAACATTTTCTTAGAAAAGTGAGAGAGGCCTGTAATGTTCATTATATATATACAGTCTGGTCA
>JBBIGC010000039.1:4082741-4095817 GCA_037576955.1 Lepidarchus adonis
TATATATATAAAAAAGAATAGTACTTGACTGGGAGACCAAAAAAATGGTGCGATTTACTGCATGCTGAAGAAAGCATGAAAACTGATGCTTTCTTCCAGTTAGCATGCTGAACAATGGCTCTTCACTAAAGACTAAAGAACAATGTACAGACAACACAGAGGAGGGTTAGAGCTCACTCTGCTCTTTCTTCCAGCTTCTTCTCAGAGTCTGACATTGAGAGCTGTAGACGGTCTATATTTTCTTAACAGATGGGTGCTCTGCTATGCTAAGCTGCGAGGGTGTAGCCCTTGTGGTGCATACGTTCAGAGATGCAAATGGAGACTGCCGGCAGATGTGGCTTTAAATAGCGTCACACAGAGAGCCCCACTGCTGGAACCCACAGAGCTCAGGCCTGAGCAGTGCTGGGTGGGGGAGCCTCCCACATGAAAATAAATGGATCTCTCTGGGTTAGGGTTGGTTTTAAAGAGTTAAGGCCTCTCACTCAAAGACAGAAGGTTCGAAGGAGGGGAAGGGAAGAGGTTCAGGGTAGTGTGGTGTGGTGGAAGAGAACAGTGCTCTCTTTAGAAGTGAAAACAAATATAATCCAGATTAATGTAGAAATGAAAAACAATTTTTGCATTATGTATTATATGTCATTCATCTATTTCCAGATAAAACCAAAAAGGAAACAATGATGCCTTGTGTTAGTCTAATAAGGCCTTTACAGTAGTTGACAGTGCTTTAACATTAAAATTGAGTATAATAAAAATTTGCAAGAGTATAACTCATTTAGGTTTGAGCAAAAGTCTAATCCTAAAACTGCTCTTAAGTCAATGTAAAGCTGCAGCAGGAAATGGTGAAAGTTAAATAAACATTTCTCTCCCTTGCAGTGCTCAAACAGAGGCCTCCCAGATGCGGCTTAAATGGGCCGGAAGAGTTTTTTCTTCCCCTTCTGGAAGGAATTCCCATTCACAAAAAGATGAAGTGTTTTAAAACAGAGGCTGATTCCCCCATGCCTCTGAGACTGATGAGGCAATAGGTCAGTGGAAGATCAACTCATATATCACTAAATTATACATGACATAAGTAAATACATATCTGAGAGACAAATGTGTCTCAGCAGTTCATCACCAAATGTCATACTGTTAAATCATGGCACCAAATATCCAGCACTGAAATTCTGAAAAACACTTACTGTACATCAAAGTGTATGTGTAAAACACTTATAGAGGTCTAACTAAAAAAAAATAAATTCTGGTTCTGCTTTTAGTGCTGAAAATTCTACATCTTTTTCACCATCGTTCAGTCATACAGTTTTGCTAGACTTTATAAACTGAACAACTTGTGTGAAATCCCTTGATCATTTGAAGATCAATGTAAACTCACTGACACAAAAAGATTACAAACAACTAGGGCTTTATGAAACATTGTTAGAGTTAAATAGAGTTGAATGGCCAAGAGGTGGAAGGCTTCAGTGGGTTCTACATTGACATTAATAATAACAAGAATAAGAATAAGAATAAGAATAAAAATAAAAAATAAGAATATGCTTTACAATATACATAGTCAATATAATTTGTTATACATATTTAAAGAAAACAGAAAACAGAAAAAAATACAAAGTGCAGGAATAACAAATAAATAAACAAATCCTGGTCTTCCTCCAAAAGCCAAAACCTGATACATGGCACAATCTTTAGGTTAAAGACCTCTTGAAGTAAACACAGCCCAAGCTTTAGGTCACAGAGTACTGACAAGGTGCCTCTGAAGTCATGCAGATGCACAAAGGCTTTGTTCCAGGGAACTGTTCTGTTTGTGAGGTTCTAATGAAGATCACCTGGAGAAGGTGATTCCAGGCTGGCTTCGTTAAGCCATCAAATTGTAACGTTAAACAACAAAAGTAAGGAAAGGCTAGTCAGCCATGAATCCATGAGAGCATGGGAGGCCCTGAAAGAGGGGAAGATGTTTTTCAGATGGTAAGTGGAGAACCTTAAAGATGCTGTAAAGGTAAGAGGCCTCTTACAGAGGTGTGAATCCTCACTTCCTCAGAGAACAACTGTTCCCCATTCATAAACTCATTCCATTCATATTAGCTTTGTTAGGAGAGGTCAGGTTTTCATGGTGAGAAAAGGGGAAGTGCAGGGCAGGTTTACATGCTGACTTTGCCACAGGCAAGAGCCATCTCTGGTGGTCCCATTAGGGGGGCCATTAGTTTTACTGACATTTTTTAAGGGCTTGGCATCCAGGCTGACCCAGAGCTTAACTCTGGGCTAGACACTACCATCATCAGGGCCTCCTATAAACATGGCTGGAGACACATTCCATTGGGAAAGAACGCATCCCTGCTGCATCAAAGCACTGGGGAGCATCCGCTTTGACACTGCTCAGGAGGAGCTGACTTTTGGGCTTGTTTATGACTGGGTGAAGCAACAAAGACATCAAGAAAGCATTCACAGACGTAAGAGTGACCAGATGGTAAAAGGATTACCATGGGTCATCAGATTGCTGATGGTCAAGTCCAGTCCTCATCCTTGCCCTCATTGAGTTAGATATGTTAATGACCTGTGTTGGGGTGGGGTGGGGGTGTTATCCCAGAATAAATGTTTTAAGCTATAAGGGGAGCAAAGGTCACAAATTAAAGCATTATAGTGTTTAAACAATGGAAATTGATCACAACAGCCAGATTTAAACCCCCATGGTTTAAAATTTGCTGGTATTGATAATTGCTGTGACAATGTGACATAGTTCATGTTGCAATTTGTTTTGCAGAACATATCACAGATACCGTCAGTACGTTAAGAACATTGAACAACTGTATGGTTCGGTATATTTGGCTTTAGTCTTGTGAGGAATGTAAAACCAAACAAACCAAACACCTTGTTTTCATGCTTTTTTAATCTATTTTTGAGTCTGGCATCATTTTTTATTTTTGTTTGTTCTGATCATACATAAGAATAAATACTGTGATGTACATTTTACATTGGAAAGAATGTCTGGAAATATCCTGCTGTCTCTTCATGTAGAGTTTGAGAAAATACTATTATTATGACAAAACTGCTAAATATTACTTTGCACTTGGCAACCAATAATGTGATAAGACTGAAGATTAGCTGTCATAATTTTTACCAAAATATTTTTGTTGGATTACTTTCATTCATCAACATGCCAGTGTGTCCAAAAATATTTGTGGGCTTTTTGCATATTGCAGCCTTCTGTGATTTCACCATATCTAAGGCCAATATTGTATTAATCATTAACAGCTTATTTTATTGTGCATCTCTACCAGTAGCAAACCACAGTGGTGTTCAAGGTGGCACTAGACACTTCTTATGAATGATCAAACTTGGTTGCACCCTAAAATTCACTGATCATCAGTGACATCACTTTTCACCTCTTGTTGAAAAAAGCATTACTTTTGACACTGGGCAGTGTCTTTTTTAGAAGACGAGAGAGCACCTCTGCCCCATTTTAGTCTTTAACATGCTACATTATGGGACAAGTTTCTAATGGTTGTGGACTTTATTTACACATTATGTAGTGCAGTATTATGCAGTTTGGGACACAGCCAATATTTCTATAGCTCACATCCTGATGGTGAAAACATGGCAGACATGCAGTGAAAGCACCATTTTAAAGAATGTTTAACGTTAAACATTAGGTTTAGCTTTGCTTGAACAACTTTTACAAAAGTTGAGGCACGGTGTTGATGCATATTGGCAATTTGGCTTCAGAACAGAGAATTAATAAGAAATTGGTCCTTAGTTATGTTCATAGTTGTTTTACTATTACATGACAGTACACTATATGGTGCAGTAAGTTACAGTTCGAATATGAAATTAATTATTTGTCATTGTGAACAGGGGCAATGTCCTAACATTACCTGTGGGTTACCAAGCACAGCAAATTGACATCTACTAACTCAGATTTCTGAATAATTGATCACTTTGTTAAACTTTATTCCAAAACAGGCCAAAATACAGTGTTTGCTATTTAAAGGTGTAAGAAATTATGCGTAGTTTCAGCGGAGTATGATCAGCCATGAATTAATAACCATACACTGGTAGTTGATTTAAGGGACAGTTATGATGCAGATTTGCTATTGAGATCGGATGGGTAAATGGATGCTTATTAATTGTCACAATGGGTCAATTAAGGTTCAAGTGACAGGTAACAACAGAGCCCAACTCTTACATCACCATCAGACTGCAGAGCAGTTTCGACTTAAGGCTGGTCTAAATCAGTCTGATCAGACTTCCCAAGGATCCAGTGTACAACCACCAGGTCAGAGCATCTAGTGGCCCAAGACAAACATGTGTGTATAGTAAAGTGCATGTGTGAGTGATGAGAGACAGAGAATGAAAGAGAAAGAGACTTTCAGACTTTTCAATATTAAATCCATTGTGTTCAGTCTTTTAAATAAAATCACCAGAACCCCTCTCAACCTGCTCCAACCATGCCCAACTTTGCATTTTTATATATAGGTTTTATATTCTTATATTTCTTTAGAAGATTTTTAAAAAATATTTGTACTCTATTTATTGTTGTTATTATTATTGCTTTTAAATTGCTTTTAATTTGTGTTATTGCCCCTAAATTGCTATTGCTTTTTAAATTGTTTTTGCTTTTAAATTGCTCTTAATTTGTGTTTATGTATCTTGAGGTCACGTGTGGTGGCAAAAAGCATTTCACTACACATCATACTGTGTATGACTGTGTATGTGACAAATAAAATTTAAATTTGATTTAAGGTGGAGCTGATTTGTCTGTGCTGTTTATAGAAGAGAAGGACTTGCTGTGATCTATAAAACCTCACCACTACAAGCTGTAACCAGGGCTGTCATAAATAAGTAAACTAAGTCCAAAATGCCTTTAATAAATATATCTGGAGATTTAAGCTGGTTGAGAAAGTATTGCTGATGCATAATTACAGAATAGATTTGGGTGATTTGGGTGACAAACATGTCTTGTCTAATTCTATATTATGGATAAAATGGAAAACTGTGTCCATTTTTTTTTACTGAACTGCTCCTTTAAATCCAGGCTGCTGTTGAGCAGAGGCAGATAAAAACCCATTCTTTTCAATGGATGACAACAATGAATTTTTGCCTTCCAATGTCACCAAAAAATAAGCCACACCCTCTAACAATGCAACAAATTTCAAAACATTTACCCATCTATCTGCCTCTTAGGACAAGGGCATAAGACCCCTGATGAATATATATTTAGCTTTTGGTGGGTTGTGGGGACACAGACGATGGGGCATTTCACAGAAGAGATCCTTGACTTTGGGGGGCCAATAAAACAATAAAAAGACACTAAATCCTACCAACAAGTATCAGTGGGAGGAACATGGTCACACCATGCATGTCACAGTGCTGGGAGCCCCTGTGTTGATCACTTAGAGGTGTATTGTTAGGCAGCTGAGGAGCAGCGTCACCATATAAAAATAAGAAAACAAAAAAGGGTGGTCGTAAAAAAACGAGCAGCCTCACAATGGTTCTATTCTAAGCTCAAATGAGATATAAATGCTCCAAAAAGCCATTTAAAGGAGAGGAACTTTCCTGTTAAAAAAGTGCATTCTTTCCTTGACATTCTGTCGTAAATGTGTTGGTTCTTTTTGTGTGAATTATTGCGCCTTGCTTTTGGTCAGTCAAGTCCAGCTCTTGCTTCATGGGGTTCAAACAATTGGCAATATCCATCATCAAGAAATGAGAGCTTTTTAATGCATTAGCTCATAAATACTTGAAAAAAAAGCATATGAAGGATTGCGTGGGACTTTCTTAATTCTCTTTTGTGGATTAGTAGCCGAAAACTGCCGTGCCTGACTTCTCTCTCACCTTTCAGGGCCCACTGGACCATGGATACAACACCAATCAATCAGTGAGACTGGTTAGAAGCAAAGCAAAGCAGAATTCCAAAGCTCTCTCCCATGACAGAACCAACAGTCTATTATAACTTAATGGAAACAACTGTATCACTCTTGAGAAAATATGTATGGTACATTTCAGAAGCAGTGCTACTGAATCAGCCTCTCCTAGTTAGCATTTTGATAAATGTGCAATATGTTCACTGGACGCATATAACTCAATGACCTTTCGTTAACCTAATCATACAAACATAGGTCTCGCTTTGATAAAGCTTCAGTTTATCATAACCAGATGTAAGAGAACATACAATCGCTTGGGTAAATATTTAGTAAAAGTACACAACTTTCAGTTTTATGTTTTATTAAAGAGGTTACCTTTGGGATTAATAAAGAAAAGCCAATTCTCTTCAAACACTCCTAAATAGTTGCTGGCTTGGTTGCATGGCTCTAAAAACACCCTTTAACTGGCATTTGCAATTGGTGGAGGTTCTTTAAACTAGGACAAAGCATTTACAAAATGTGGAACCATAAAAGGATGTTTTAGTGATTCAATTGTGGTTCTTGTATAAGCCCATTCCAAATAATTCTTCTTGGTACTTTTATTTTTAGGAGAAAAAAAATCACAGTATCCAACAGGGCTGGTGCAAATTGCTGGAAAACTCAAGTATGTTTTTGTTCTGGAAAGTTTGCCTTTTTAAGGTACAAATACTGTACCTAAAATTAATTCCAGAAGCAAAAATCTTTGACTAGAATGTCTGTCGTTAATATGCAAAAAGAATTAAAAAATAAATGAAAAGCTTTATCATCAGGAGAGTTTGATCCCATAGTCATCTGTGGGTGGGAGTCCAAGACAATACAATTGGCTTTGCTCTCTCTGGGTGGGTATGATGACCCTCCCCTCTCAAACACGATGCCAACATGGGCGTCTAGCTGACATAACAGCATTGGCAGTCAGCGTTCTCTTCCAAGCACAGTGCACTGCCCAATGACCGTGCATTAACAGCAGTTAGAAAGATGCAGGGATTACCAGGGATCACATGACTCCTGAGGACGCAGGTGTCCTCCCAATGATGGTGGATTTGTGTGATTGGGTCAGCCATGGCTAATATGTGAAATTGGTGATAACTAAACCAAACAGAAATCAGGAAAACTGCAATAATGAGGCAGAATGAAATGTGAGGGAGTGTCTTCAGTTTTCTGACAATGAGAAAACTGCTCAGTGAAAATAGCACAATAAGAAGCTAGAGGAGGCCCAACAAGCTGGATGAGTCACCTTAAGTAGACACATACTAATCCTTACCCAATTATTGGCATGTGTCCAATCCATACTGACAGTTACATCACTGTTTAAGGTGAAAATTAGTTCTTTCTTGTCTCTTTTCTTTTGTAAGCACATCAAGAAGGTCATGGGTTCAATAACTTGCCCATAGACATGAGTGTGCATGGTTGTCTGTCTCTGCGATACCCTGTGTTGGGTTGACCCCCTGTCCAGGGTGTACTCTGCCGCGGCCCATAGTCAGCAGGGATCGGCTCCAGCTTCCCAGCGGCCCGAACTGGACAAGCAGTTTGGACAATGAATGAATAATGCACCAGGATAAACAGCAAGAAATGTTTAATTAATGTCATCAATATCTTGCAAAGTGTGACATAACAGTGTTCATCCAGATAGCAGATAGATTTAAAGC
Organism: Lepidarchus adonis; assembly: GCA_037576955.1. Lineage (NCBI taxonomy): Eukaryota > Metazoa > Chordata > Actinopteri > Characiformes > Lepidarchidae > Lepidarchus > Lepidarchus adonis. The sequence continues at coordinate 4,090,273 of JBBIGC010000039.1, forward strand.
CCATTACACAGATTAGGTGGATTAGGCTTCAATATATACTAAACTCTGAAGCTCTATATAACACTTGGTTTTAAATTCAATCATCATGATAGAGCGCTGATGGCTATTCAACCTCTTCTATACTATAACTCATCAGGTCTTCTGCTTCTGGGAGTTTTTTTTAGCAGCTTTTTACCAACAAAAAGACAAATGGCGTGCCATAACACCCTTCGAAACATCAGTAATAGGACCAGTATCACCATAAAAACACCTGAGAACATTTCGAGTTAACTATGCAAAGCAACAGCACACGATGCTTTCAACGATTTTTCAAAGTGCTGAAGGCCTTTTATGAGCCTCTTGATCCCTTTTCTTTTTTCGCTCTCTTCGACAGTTTCCGTGCCAGTGCCCACCCGCCAATGAGATGCAGAAGTATTAATTCCAGAGGACGAGCAGTAGTGAGTGTTTGGAGCAATGTGATCTCAGCTGCATGCCAACTTCAGGCGTGGGCAGCTGATGGATCAAGGTTAGGTTGCTGTTGCTGTGTTGTCAGGATGTGGTAGTGGGGGGCAAGGCGAAAGGGTGGTGGAGGTGGGGGGGATCCCGCGGCACTATTCAGCCATGGCTTTACCCACTTCAACCTGCTAACAATGACAGCTCTGTCCAGAGAACTCCAGGGCCGAGCGCAGGCCCCCCTCCCAAAGCTAAGAGCCCCTGATTTGTGGAGTGTGCCCCGCTCCCTTCTCCCTCTGATCCCTTTTCTACCCGTCCTCCGCTCCTTTCTTTGCGCAAGCACTGATGTAATCCAAAAACATGCACAGGAGCAGCTGCACAGCGAAACTGTCCTCTCTAGCTCTCCCTCTCGCTCGCTCGCTCCCTTTTCTCTCGGCTGCTTTCTTTCCTTTCTTTCTCCAGTGGCATGCAAGGCTGTCACGGGGAGGGGAGCTGTGGGGAGCGGAGACAATTAGGGCCTTTCTCTCCGCTAAAATGGGCTATCACTTCAAATCTCCTTTGCCATCTACCTCTGTATCCTGTTTGAAGAGCCTTCGGCGTCTGGGTCGAGGACAAAAAAAAGAAAAAGGGAAAAACCCCAATAGTTTGAAGATGAGCCTTTGGACAAGAGGCAGACAGAAAAATATCACTGATGGTAAAACTGACAAGATTCAATAATAATTGGTTGTTATAATGTTAAAGGTGTAGAAAATACGTACCCTGTGCTCAGCCGTGTGGAGTAAAAACCAAGACTACAGTAGCGCGCTTACCTGAGGGTCCACTGGAAAGCTACACTCTTATCACGGTGACAAAGTAAAGTTCATGTGTTTGAATTTAAGATCTTAGTGTTACTTTTCCTGATTGAGATACAGTAGCACTCAGATAGGCTGATAAAGGCATTATGGGATGCATTAAGTCTCTGGTATCTTTCGATGCACATTTGAGACACAACTGGCATCAATGGACTGTGAACTTCCCAAGGTGAACTTTTAAAACCAACACACCGAAGGGTAGGCTTCTGTTTTCACTTGCGGTGGAGGTTTCTGACACTCAACTGCATGCTTTGTTGGAAGCCCTGAGGGCTACTCTGTGTGGAAAAAACAGAGGGGATACCATCCCCTCTATACACCACATTGTGGAGCACCAGATGGGTCCATGCACTACAGAAAGTCCACATTCAACACTCCAAACATTGCATAAACCAATGTGTCAAAGAGAACGACAAACGCTGTCGTTTGGAACTAGGCCACAACAAACACTCCAAAACTGACTTCAATTAGCCTCTGTGCTATCATCATCCAGATCTGAGAAATACCTTGAGTTCTGACATTCCGTTTGACCCCATTTGACCTCACAGAAATTTGAGGTGAGGCAAACGTCAATGGAGTTTCTCAGCGAGGCCTTGGTAATGGCTACCAGAGGGGCCGGGGCCATGGAGCACCAAGCAGAAGAACAGGTTAGGGCAGTTGGGGTCAGAAACAGGACTCCATATAGCCCAGGGCCAGGAAGTGGTCTGCTCAATACAAGCAGAAAGGCAGTGATGGTAAATAAACAGTGTTAAAAACCTTACCCGGTTTTCATTCAGATGGGAACATCTATGGTGTATGGGCTTGTGTCCAAGACAGGAACAGAGTAGGAGTTAATAGCAGACAGGAGGCTGACTGATCAGGAGACACGTAGAGGGCAGGGCTTCAGACATATTTTGGCTTTTCACAAACGATTAGAATGACTTTGCATAACTTTATTCAACAAATTGCGATTTGTCTAGAATTGTAATTAAAACATGTGGATGTTTAAATGTGTAACAGTGCATAGACTCTTTCGTGATCTTGCAAATATTCCAATATTCTATACAGGTTACAGCAACTGTATTGTTTGAACGCAAAGGTTTGCAAACCTCTAACACTATCAGCTCATATCATGTGCTGCAATCCTTCTGCCGTTCAGCTCCTGCCTCATCATTATGTTATGAAACTACATGTATTCAGTCATCATCACTTAATTCAAATTTTGTTCAAGTTTTTATGACAATATTGAACCGTGAACCCAGTACGGTGAACTGAATCAAACCAAATCTCAAACTTTTTACATCCAAACATCCCTACGTCCCATTCAAATTTTTATCATCACATGCAAAAGCATTTTTACCTGTATGAAGCTCCTTCAGTTTAGTTAATAATAGAAATTACATCTATTACTGCACTGTGTTTGCATTCCAGTGTGCCTGGAGTAATTATCATCTACCAGAACATTCTGTTTCAAGAAGGAATACTGGGCTGGGTGAGCTCACTTGCAGTGGCTTGTTTGATTTATACTGATTGATCTTTGCACATCTCTACCACCCACCTACGATGATGCACAAATGTGTGTTATGCAATCAGTTCTACTAATTAAATGTTCATATTTAATCTATTATTGTAAACTATCTTGGCCAGTTTTCTCCCTAATTTAGTCATTGCTACTACCCTGCCGCTAACAACGTCAAGCCCGGTCTCACAATACTACTAGCACTGGGATTATGAAGGCTAGCAAGCACTAGCTCCAAGAAATGTTTAGCACCAACTAGTCTATCGCAGCATCAGTGGACAGCTTAACGCGCTTGGAGATTCATCTTGCAAGCTTGCAGTGAAAGCACCACCACAAGATTTAGGACCAAACACCTTTGGACCAAACAAATTATCCTTCAATATAGATTATTACTGTACACATTGAAGAAATTAATAAAGCACATAAGAAACCTATTTTAATTTCTGCATCCATAATAACACACTTAAAGTAGAAGAAGGCTCCCTTCTTCCAAATGAACTGTTGCTTACTGTAGATACTGCATTTAACTGTACATACTGTACATAATCCATATACTGTATTTATTGCTCTTTGCACTTCTGATTAGATGCTAAATTGAATCTCGTTACTCTGTATTTATACTTTATGTGTAATGACAATAAATTTGAATCTAATCTAATCTAATCTAATCTAATCTTAGGGCCCCCATGGGGTCAGCATCAGCCCTGATGGTGGTATTAAAATGTGCTAAAACGGATGTCAAAGCACAGATGCACTGAAGTGGTGTTTCAATCAAATAATATTCAAATAACCATGAAGAGAGTACAAGGGAACAGTATAAGAAGAATGTTGGGAAAGAACATGCTCAGAGAGGAAGAGAAGGCGGAAGGAGGAAGTAGCAGACAAAAACCCCGAGTTCAACTGGCAGAACTTGACAGCATAAGGGGGCACTGCAGAGGCAACAGCCATTTTGGTTCTCATCCAAGCCATGTCGAGTGCCAAGTGATGAGGACACAGGATCCAAAATGTGGGCAGACTCCACAGTGTGGGTGGGCTGACCCCACCTCTCTATGAGCCTGGGCCCCTGTTGATGAAATGGGCATGAAGGGATGTGCCTCTTCTATCCCCATTTAACCCACATTGAGAGTTGTCGCTAGTTAACTGGTCTTCAAATGAATTGTTTCCATCACTTCATGCCAAGGTTCATGCCTTATTACTCTTACCACATGCAAGCACTTTGGTTAAGTGCATCCGAAGGGCTGTAAAGGCAGGCAACTCATCTGCACAACACTATTGTAAAGTCAAACACCAATGCTTTCATGGAATTACAGACAAAACATTCCTCCATACATTGCTCAAAGCACCAGAAGTCACACTAAATCAATATTACACGAGCAGGTTCAAAAACAAAAAATGAGTCATCCATTACTGCCTCAGTGGAATTCAATTCCTGCTACTTTCTCATGGCCAGTCAATTAAGCTGCCAAATGCCAGTCTTGCATTTGCTGTCAGCTGAAAGCATGGTTTAAAACAGAGGGGGGGAGGAAATAGGCCAAATTACAAGGCTGGTGGAGCACTAATGTTCAGCTCAGTTGACCAGGAAGTTTATTTTGTGACCAAGAACATCTTTGTTCACACATTCTAAAGGCTCTACTCAGTTTCACAGTTTGTCCACTCAGCAAAAAAGGAATGCCATTGAGAAGCACAGATATAAGAGTGAACTAGAATCTATTAGACCAAAGACTAATGGAATCTATAAACACTACTAAATGACCCATGGTATGATTCACATAAATTACACCTGAAGCAGGAAAAAAATTTTTAGAATCATTTTCTAATCAATTATAGTAGATTACACTCTGTTCTTGTACTTCTTCTATGGAGTGAAAATAATAATTAGCTGGGATTTCCCTGCTCTACAGGAGAAAATGAATGGAACCTTGTCATCATTCATCAGAAACCATGAAGCCGTTGCTTCATGCAAATTAATAATTTGCCTGAATGTTTTGAGTAAATTTCATTAACCACTGCCTATCAGTAACAAAAGAAAAGCAAATGTTTTTCTTGAAACTATCAAAAATATCCAAGAAAAAAACACATATTTCATTTCTTCAACAATCTTCACTAGATGGTTCATTAAACAATTTTTTAAATTAAGTGTGAATTTGAATTTCTTTTTATTCATAGGCTTTTTTATGTATGATGGGTCAGTTTTTTTTGTTTTACTTACAGCCCATATATGGAAATTAATATGCAAAAACAAATGGGCAAATAAGTTCATAGTGTATTCTAAAGTAGGGGTTTAACAGCTAGTACAGTTTACACATGCCTCACAAATTTGGCCTAATAATGCACAGAAAACCTAACAAACAATGGTGCAATTTTACCATAATTCATTCAGTCTAATATTTACAAACCTGGTTCATATTTAAAATAGTTCTGGGCATTTTAGGAACAATTCATTGATGTTAAACTATATATAGCAGTGGTTTCTAATATTACATCATATGTAGGCTCGTATTATGTGTCAGTTCTTCAACAGGCTCCTGCATTTATTTACAATCTTTTAATAAGGGCATTTTTAGGGATGCATCAATTCAAAGGCTGATGTACACATTCAATATCTTTCTTGGACATATCTGCTGATGCCCATACAGAAATAAACAAAATAATAAATAAATCATGCAGAAATCAGAACTACATCTACACAAATTTAAAAAAAAAACTTGCATTTTATATTTATTAAAAATATTTATTTAAAACTCTTCTGAAGCACAATAAACACATA
>JBBIGC010000039.1:4116481-4138914 GCA_037576955.1 Lepidarchus adonis
TGTAAAGTTGCTTTGTGACAATGTCAGTTGTAAAAAGCGCTCTATAAATAAAATTGACTTGACTTGACTTGACTATATATCTCGGTAAAGTCTATACATACATTCCTTAATAATTTACAGTATCATAGGATAATTTGCTTGACAAAGGTGATTCTAGACATCAAAATTATGTGTATGTGCAAGCAACAGCAATAGAAACTAATGTAACACATTACTACCACTTGCCTAATACCATTAGGTGGATGGTACACTCAAACAGTCAACAATTCAAGCAGCAACACCAAACACCATGACCCTGCCTAATCAATGGTACTCAGGTTAGCCCAGAGTGTGAGCTTTTCTCCTGCGTAAGTACTTTTCACAATGGTGAAGAGACTAGCACAGAACAAAGAGAAAAAAACAATTTCTCTCAGTGATGTCATTCTTTCCTCTATTACTCAACTTATATTCCCTGATCACATTTCTCCCCCAACCTCCCTCTCTCTATTTTCTGATTAACCCTCCCTTTCTCTTCAATGGATTGAGTTTTCAGGCAATTTCCTGGCTGGCCCTTCCCCCAGCTCACCTCCATCATCGCTGAGGAAGGCCCCCTTGGGAGACACAGGCACTGATGAGCCCCACACACTTATGGGCTTAGGGTAGTCTCGGTCTACCGCACGTGACTGTTCATTAAAGCGCCAGTACCTAAGGGCAAAAGAACAGCAGAAAAAGTTTAGCATGTTGAGATCAATTACATAAACAAACCACCAATAATTTACACATTTTTCCTTAATTTGTTTCTTCAGCATATTGCCAACATGTATGGAAGACTTATAGCTTCCAAGGAAGCATTGTGCAAACTGCATGCCTAAATCATCACAATTTTGTCATGGGAAGCTGCAAAGTCCAATTAGACATACTTAGGTGGTTAATGACATATGATGTTTTGTCTATAAAAATTAACAAAAAGAATGATTTAAAAAATCAAGACTTTTTAAACAGACAGAATTCAACAGGGCAGCTGCTTTGTTTATTATTTTCTATATTCATTTATTATAAGCTATTAATTCTCAAGGGGAAATTAAGTCTCTAGTGGCACCCAAGGAACATTAAGGTACCTTTATCCTGGGGGTTCTGGGAATCAAACTCACGACCCTTCAATCTCAAACCCACTTCTCTGACCATTAGACAGAGGCTGCCAATATGTATGTTGCTACATTCCTTTGGCCATTTGAGAGATGACAGTATGTCACACACCATGGCTATCAATTTCCCATGGACTAAAGCAACTGGGTAATGATTTAGGAATGCAGTGTTAACTGAAGACGTGGAAACTAACATGCTTGCTCCACTACACTTACAGTTCCAGTGCAAAACCAAAGCAACACCCTTTGGAAACACCAAACATAGCTGATACAGGTCTTTAGCATACAAGCAATTTTTGGATCTGGACAGTCAGGGCTGTTTGCTCACCTGTCTCCCTTAAAGAAGTAGGTGTAGCCAGATGGCTCCCACCAGATAGCAGTCTCTATTTTATCGTAAGGAATATCCCTGCCATAATCCATTAGCTCTTGAGGGTAACCTGGCTCTAGGATGGCCTCCCGGAACAGCCAGTATCGACTCCCTGCACAGAACAGCAAAGGAGAAAGAGACATTTATGGCAATGTGAACACTCAAGGAGAAAGAAATTGAGAGTCTGAGCCGAAAACAACAATGAGATAATAGAGAGAAAAAGGGTGGGAGAAAGGAAGGGCAGTTACCCTGCACGCTTAATAGGCTTTCATGGTGAATATCTGGGGACTTTCCCTGAGGTAGTCATAGAAACAAGAAAGAAACTCCCCTATTCGGTTACAGACTTATTTTGCTGCTTACTCACAATCATAAATAACCAATGAGGATGAAAGCTCTGCAGACAGAAAGATGCAGTAACAGTTGGGTTTGGTTCTAGTCCAACATTCCTTGTGGTTTGACCAATAACACGGCATTGCACAGCATCATAACAGATACTTAGATCAAGCTGTAGAGGTTTTATTATTTTTATCATTATTATTATTTTACAAGATGGCAGACATGATGGCACCATCTATAAAAACCCAGTTTGACTCCACTGGCCTATATTCTAATCTCTGAAAAGTGCAACCTCTGCAGACAGCATCTGGGGAATCACTGGCTGAAGCAACATAGAAGTCTCGCCTTAAATATAACAGATGTTGCCCGCCAATAATTTTGGTCCCATGGTTCCTTTCTGATGGAAGGTGTCCAGTTTTAAGAAGACAATGACATCACTTGCCCCACAGCCGTTTTCCCAATTTCTTGAAGAAATACAACTTTCTTTCTTTCTATCTTTCTTTCTTTCTTTCTTTCTTTCTTTCTTTCTCTTTCTTTCTTTCTTTTTCTTTCTTTCTTTCTTTCTTTCTGTTTTTATCAGAAAAATACCTTCAAAACTTCAAGTATGATATGATTATGCAGAAAGCTATTAAGACTAAGCAGGTCTACGGGAACAATAAGATAAAACCTCACAGCCGCCAGGACCATTTTGGTTAAAACCTAATGAAGTAATAAGAAACAAAAGGCAAATGTAAAGTGAACCCTTCACTATTTTTTTGTACCTGTGCTTTGCTACCCAGGCAACTGTGAGGCAGACTTAAAAGGTAACGAGCAATACCTAAAGCAGCCTTGTAAGGGCTTAAGTACCAACCTATAAGTCACAGAGTATGCAATAAAACCCCTACTGCTTCCAAATAGGGGCTCCAAAATTTAAAAACTCATGTCCTCTCACTAACTCTGCCTGTAAAATTCATCAGCTTATTGGGAACAGTTACCTGAGGGAAATCACAGACCAAAGACACTTCCCTAACTAAATGACATATTTCAAAATCAATGGCTCTCAATGGTATAGACACGAATTAGTCATATACTGGGAATTGACGTACAGTGGTACTGGCATGTGTAAGGATTTCCACAACTTTTAAGCAGGTCTACAGGAACAATAAGATAAAACCTCACAGCCGCCAGGACCATTTTGGTTAAAACCTAATGAAGTAATAAGAAACAAAATGCAAATGTAAAGTGAACCCTTCACTATTTTTTTGTACCTGTGCTTTGCTACCCAGGCAACTGTGAGGCAGACTTAAAAGGTAACGAGCAATACCTAAAGCAGCCTTGTAAGGGCTTAAGTACCAACCTATAAGTCACAGAGTATGCAATAAAACCCCTACTGCTTCCAAATAGGGGCTCCAAAATTTAAAAACTCATGTCCTCTCACTAACTCTGCCTGTAAAATTCATCAGCTTATTGGGAACAGTTATCTGAGGGAAATCACAGACCAAAGACACTTTTGATTTCCACAACTTTTAACAATGTATACTGGATATATACCACTTTTACAAGGAAAAACTAAGTTAACTAAGTGGACACAAGTGGATAGAATCACCTTTGAAAAACACAAATCTGCCATCATGTCTCTCATACGCTGCGTCAATGTCTCCTGGTAGGCCCCTCCAGAAGTGGCCAATGGGCATGGGGTAGTTATCCAACACCCGGTTTCTTCTGACCCTCCAGAACCAGCGACCCTGCAGGGGCAAAACAAGTGTGTTTTAAAGCGACAAGGCCTCTTGGAAGTTTTGTGCCTCACAATGGTAATGTCTATTAGTGGTTCTCTTGGCCATTGCAGACACTTCACATCTCCAGCAGTTTTCAGCCCAGATTTTTAAAAGCTACTCCAGGCCAAAACCAGGCCAGTTTGTAAATAGTATTTGCCAAGCCACAGTGTTCATTGCAACAGTTAATATAACATGTTCCCATGTTCAAATGGATTTAAACCAAGCAACCTAAAACCTGACCAGGAAGCAAATGTTCAAAAAGTCTTGGTAGGCATCCACTGAAACCTGTTAAACAACACATTCAAATTTACAGTTCCAGTGTACAGGTTTCAACCTGTACAAAGCAATTTTGCATATTATCAAGCCTTAAAAATAACAAATTTATCAACAACTTAAATGTTGTGTTCTAGAACTGCCCAACATATTAACAGTGACACCCATCAACAAAAGTTATTTTAGAAAAAAACGTCAATGTCCCAATATTAGCTTGCAACTTCACCAGGATTCAAACGCACAATCTGAGGCAAGACCTCAAGATCCTGGGGACCCCTTAACTTGCAGGGTCAGGTCTGTGAATAACCATGAGTAATTTTGGGCTAAATGTGAGTAGGAAGCTTGAGTATGACATTTCAAAATCATCTTGTCGCTCAAAGTGACATTGCTGCACTTGTCAACATTGTTAGACCATATATGTAAAAAGGTAGCGGGGCTGAAGAGAGCCACTCCCTCCACTAAATTCTCAGAATAAACATGTAGACATATGTTTCATGTATGGACAGCTAAAAGGATCTGTTGTAAGGAAGTGACCATCTAACCTTCGCTGATGTTACTTGTGTTATTACTAAAAAGAAAAAAAACAAAATCTAAGGAAAGGTTTTAGAGGGACAATGCCCTTGTTAATATCAGATTTTGCAGCAGTGCCAAAACTTTAGGTACCACCTACCCTGCACATTTAGTGATTTTCTTGCTTTAAACCAAGTTCACCCAGTAAACCCATTAGTAAAGGGTTGTTAATGAGCTGATTAGCTGGATCAGCTTAGTAAGGAGTAGTGAAAACTTCATAGTGTGTAGCATCCTTGTTTAAACATACTACAATAACACATGTTTGATAAATCTGAACACAATAAAAAGCATAAGATGTATGTAGAATTAATGTTATAGGCTACTGGTGCTCCTCCAGGCCAAGGCTGAAACCAGGCCTATTATTCACATAATCTAACCAGTTTATGTAAAATGTAAAAAAAATTAGTAGACAACTACACATATTCATATAACACTTTAAGGTTAATGTGTTTTAAATATATGCAAGTTATCAGAATTTATTAAATAGAACAAGGCAACTGGACTGTGGTAGTTTTCCCACATCATGCAGACCTCTGCGTAGGTGTAAGGTTCTAGGAAAAACATTAATAGGCAGACATGACTGGTCTTCATATTGCATGGCAGGTCTCACTGTCTAACTATCAATAACTAATGGTGACCTATCAATAGCCCATGTAGCACCACTTTTGAGAACTTCTTTTCAATTATGACAATGAACCAAAATATTATAGTTGTCAGTTGTTGACAAAAACTGGTAACTGTGCAATGTTGATTTATGCATTTGTATATCCTTCTATATTTCACAATAGTGGCTACAACTTTACCGTGCATACAGTCTGAAATTGGCATGAGGTTACAAGAGATTAACCACTTGAGTAAGATGCACTGATAGGGCCTTCAGAAAAAAAGAACTCTTTTTGGTACCTTTATTTTAGCCAGTGCAATCCTTAATGAACACAGTCATTATCCACTGCAGGCAGGTCCATCAAAGAGAGGGCCTATAAGCCAGGCCTTCGTATTTAATCTTTTTCTCAGGCTCTGAGCCAAGACCTTCACATTACTCCAAACCTGACCCAAATTAAAGCCAGCGCCAAGCTCTGCAGCTTCTAAATTTAACCCATCCACTTTAGCCATTCCTCTCCACAAGCCCTATACACAGTATAATTGACTGACAAGACACATTATACCCTGAGAGTCAGAAGTCACTCTTCCATGCTTACAGAAAGCAGGGGTTCTATTAAGCTTAATATGGCCAATGACCCATCTGACTCGCCCCGCACAAATTATTTTGTGAAACTATAAGGGCCCTTTTAAATGGTGCAGATACAGTCGGCTGGTGGGTGGTCGTTCTCTCAAGCTCGTCTTAATCCAGAGCAAAAATGTGTAAGAAAATGTACACAACAAAATAACAACCCTTGTGAAGCACTGCTGTTAATTTCTGCAGATGGACCTTGCAAGAATATCGCGTGTCTAATTAGATTTGGGTTTGGCTCGCCACATGTTGCGTGGCTTCTTTTCCTCTATTTTAGTGGCTTTATAAAACACTGATTATTCATGTAACGTGACAAGCATGTTCACAACTAGGCCAATCACCCAAACTCTCACATGATTTGAAAAAAAAGGAAGAGAGAAGAACCACACAACTAGGCTCAATAGAGTAAACACTGTGTATTTTGTGACCAGACAGCATTAGGTTATTTGTTAATCCCTGAAAGACTTCCTACTCTGCAACTGCTTTTGAAAACCACTTCCACAATGGCCATGACTTTGGTTCATTTAACCCATAGAAGCTCAGACTTTTTAAAGTTTTATAGTAAACTCTTCAAAATAAAGGAGCAAAAAAGAATGTTATGACACCACGGCTGGTTCCCTAGCTGAAACGTGATTTTGGAATCTGAATTGAAAACACATAGTTGAAAAGATTTCTAGGGAACCAAAAAAAATACAAGAAACCCTTTTGGGCACTTTAGCTCTTATAGATCTTGTAAATGAGATGCTTAAGTTTCAAGATCTTTTTAAATGTTTAAAAAACATGACAGTTTAATGCAAAATAAGTGCACTATTGTATTGAGATTTTTTTGTATTAAAATGTATTTATTTAGCTCAATATTTAATTACAAAGCAAGATATGCACATTTAATCTTCATTCTATATGAAAAGGCTACATTCTTCTTTTTTGTATTTGATTTGTGTAGAAGATTAACCTTTGTGTACAGTAAATAAGTGCTTTTTATTATTATAAAATTATTGCACTAGTAAGGTCAAATCTGTAGCAGTTGGTTAAAAAGTTCACACTTGGTTGAGGTCTTCAAAACGCTTGTCTTACAAAAAGCAAAGTTGCCAAATATATCCTACCATGCTGCTTAATGCACTCTTCCTCACCTCTTCCACAGCAAGACAGCATTGAGGGCAAAAAAGGCAGAGAGAGAGAACTCCTTTCATCAAAAAAGGGAGGATCATAAGACCCGGTCTGTGTGGTTCTGATAAAAAGGGAAGGGAGAGCGGGAGACACTGTGACAAAGAAGTTGCTTCTTTCATGTAGAGAAGAAATCACATGATGATGTGACATGATGTGACCAGGGAACATTTAATCCTTTACACTTGAGGCTTTAATCATAATGAGTCAATAACCTGACATACTGCTCATTAACATATTGCTTAATTATTTTGAGAATACTGAAAAATTCAAGTGTAGGTGCCCCTGCGCTCTACAGGGATAAGGCAGCTGAATAAAGTCTCTGACTGAGCACCAAGCCACAAGAAACCATCTTCTTCCACAGAGCAATAGCTCAACTGAATCAAGTCACAATAGTTCCTCCACCTCCCCTTTCACTCAATTTACCAGTGTTGAAGTTCTACAAAAAATTATACAACACACAACCTGATATACCTTGTGCACCTTGTTTAGTAGCAGTAGCTGTGCAAACTGCCAACCACTCGTGTCAGGCTGGTGTTATATGCATCACTCTTAATTCTTACTGGAAAATAAGCACACCTAGTATTATGTGAGTATATTGCAAGTTCAATCGTGAGTGTATAAATTAGCAGCACCAGTATGTCTGGTATTATCACAAGGTTGATCTACCACCAAAAATTATACCTAACCAGCAACAAATTGGCTGAAATAAGTAATTGTTCACTGTAAATGCCCAATTGACTGGATAGTCAGTGTACTGACATACAAACAAGTATAAGGTTTTTTTTCTTCTTATTTCACTATTTAATAATAATTACATCCAAACATATTCTTTTGTATTCTTATTCTATTCTATTTTTTTATTCTATTCTGTTCTAGTCTATATTATTATTATTATTCTATTCTTATTCTGTTCTATTCTTATTAAGTTGTTCTATTCTAGTCCATATTATTCTTATTCTACTCTAATTCTATCTTGTTCTATTCTAGTCAATATTATTCTTATTCTATTCTTATTTTATTTTGTTCTATTATAGTCTATATTATTCTTATTCTATTTTAATTCTATTTTGTTCTATTCAAGTCTATGTTATTCTCATTCTACTCTAATTCTATTCTTTTTTATTATATCCAGTACTTATTCCATTCTATTCTATTCTTATTCTATCCTATTCTATCTTGCTTTTATTCTATTCAATTCTACTTACTCTATTCTGTTCTATTCTTATTTTGTTCTTAGATATATTCTATTCTGTCATATTCTAGTCTATACTATTCTACTTTTATTCTATTCTGTACTATTCTATTCTATTCTTAATATATTTTATCCTGTACTTATTGCATTTTATTCTTATTCTATTCTTATTCTATTCTGTTCTATTCTTATTTTATTTTTATTCATATTCTATTATGTTATATTCTATTCTATAATATTCTATTCTATTCTTATTCTTATTGTATTGTCATGTATTGTATTGTATTGAATTCTCCTATTCATCTTCTGATGAATTTCAGAGCCCAAAGATATGGTGCTGATCTTTACAAAGTGCTAGCCTATAAAGAAGGCAAGTGCTGGTTTTTACAGGTCACGAGCCCATGGAGGCTGATTGAGAGCAGGCATGGAGCAGCAGGCCCCAAAGCCTCTGTCTGCTCTGTCTGGCCCTCAGGTGCTACAGCTGGAAATCAACATTGCTTATGCTCTTTTATTGGCCAAGCCATTCCTGACCACAGTGCACAGTACCATTTTTCACTCAGTGAATCACACAAAAAGCTTCCCATTCAATTCCTTGCCTGCTTAACCTGATGACAACTTGACGACAATGATGACAATCTTCCAAGTTCAGATCCTACTGTATAACTAGACCAGCTGGATAATTCACTGGCTGTTCACGGTTTAGGGACAGCTTACTTTCCTGTGAAATAAAAATGTTTTTTCATCGGGGTAAAATCTGTGCATTCAAAAATTTAGTTTTAACACCTGAAAACACTTGACATCATAACAAGAAGCTAAAATGTGTAGCATTGTCACAAATATTTGCAGAACATCTTTTTCCTCCAAATTGATGTAATGTCTTTATTATACAGTATTAACAAACATGCTTGTTTGGAAAAAAAAAGCCATTGAAATGAAATTTGAAAGAATTTAGCAAAAGTATGTTTTAAGGAAAAGTATGGGCAAAGGGGTGAGATACCCCTGAGCAAGGTACCGTCCCACTACATTGCTCCCTAGGTGCTGTTGATAGCTGCACACTGCTCTATGTGTGAATAAGTTAAATGCATGAGTTAAGTGTCACATTTTGTTGTGGGTGTGTTCACAATGGCAGTCACTTCACTGATTTGTTAAAACCACAACTCACCTTAAAAACAAACATCTCTCCTCTGAGCATGGTGACTGTGTCAAAATTGCCCTCACAGATATTGGGTCCGTATTGATCTGGGCGATCAGTGGTGTGCGGCCTGCCTGGACGTCGAGGAGGGACTCTCGGAGGGTCTTTAGGGTGTTGACGAGGGGTCACAGTGGGGAGAGCCTGAGTTGGGGTACTGACAGGAGGCCCTATTGGAATAAAACAAGAGAACATTGAACTAACTTTCATCCATCCATCCATTGTCGTTTAATTCATTTCGGGTCGCAGGGGAAGCTGGAGCCAAACCCAGCAGACTACGGGCCAAGGCAGGGTTCACTCTGGACAGGAGGCCAAACCATCGCAGGTCAACACAGAGACAACCATGCACACACACAGGAACTAACTTAATAAAGCAAAATCCCTCAAATTCTTAATTTGCACATTTTCATTTGAGCTGTATCTTGGTAGAGATAAATGAATTTAAGTATCAGGGAGTTTCTTTTTTTGTTTAATGAATGCTGTGTGTTAGCCGGCCTAGAGATCTTTTGCAATGAACTGGGCATGAAGGCTGATCACCCACAGTGAAAAGTCCTACTTACTCAAAAATAACACTAATGTAATCTATCTCAGAGTCCAATAAGACCACTGAAGTCCAAATACTATTCAAAGTGTAAAATTTCAACAAATTGCCAGACACAGCATAAACTAACATACATATTGGCATCGCATGTAGAATGATATTGGATGCACAAAAATCTGGTAGAAGACCTCCAAGACCTCCCACTTTGGAACTGGCACCTACTTTACCTGTTCTGTGATTGTTTTTTCTATTGAACTTTTAATTTACATAATTTACATTTACAGATAAAACTTTTAAAAATAGCTGCCCTTTAAATATTTATTTTATAACCTATTATTTATTATCTACTACTTTTATTTTCTTAGCTATGTCTGTATGTCTCAATGTGCAGTTGCAGCAAAGTCATTTCCTTGATTTTCTCTTATTCTGATTCTGAAATATAGGTTCTTCTGTTTTTATAGGCACTCACAGTCCATTGTATTGTTGCCATTTAGAACCCACGTTGCTAAATGTGTATATTACCATAGATCTGCTGAATCCCCCTGAGATCATCTTCTGGAAGTTGGAAGTTTTCTGTGTCCATCCACTGGTAGAAAGGAGCCATGATGGCTAACGGATTGTTGGAGTGTTCCAGGCCTAAAGCATGACCCAGCTCATGCACTGCTACCAGGAACAGATCATTGCCTACAGAGCGGAGATGGAAAGAAAGAGAGTGGAAAAGAGAGAGAAAGAAAGAGAGATAGACAAATTAAATGACAAAGCAAATTGAATTTGGACTCTGCTGGTAAGTCAGCAGTAGCTACCAGACAGAAATGAGAACAAAGCTGATTCACTGACGTGGCACATGATACAGCTTCTTGTATCTCACAATATGGTGACATCCATTCACTCAGTGCAGAAAACATTCTCATGGTCAGACTGAGAACACATGATAGACATGTGTCACTTACGTTGCTGCAATATTAGTCTGATAAATTATGGTAAATAAGTCATCCCCCACTCAGTATCTTGTCTAAGCTTAGAAATATGTTAAGACGGTTAAAAATATAGAAACTAGATAACTAGATAGGGGCAAGGCTTGCTGTTAAATCTGAATTTGTACAGAAAGCAAAGAGGCCCATAATCTGCTCTTTGTTTGAAACCTTAGTCTTATCAGTGACCTCAGGTCAACAGCGAAATGCTGGTGTGAGAAGTGAATGACTACTCTCAATTCTCACTCAGACATGTGAGTATGTGTATTGTACTAAATTGCTAGTTTATTAGGTACACCTGCCTCATGACACTTATTGTCCCATATTGTCTTAGGACACCAACTATAGCGGACTATCAACTGAATAGGACCACAACAGGACCACCAGTCATTTTTTTTTGCTGCTAATGTATGTTGTGATACCTATTGTTCCCTTTATTAAACCAAACTACCTGGTTGTTCATCACAGTTTGTCTCAGTTATTCTCTAGGCCTCCAACAGTGGTCAGGTCAACTGTTGCCTGGAGATTTTTGCGAATAAGCCATCACTTAAATAGCATCTGGTTAGAAGTGGTCCATTTCCACAGCTGGATGGGCTAGAGGAGGGTTAATAATGCAACAAATAGCCTAAAGTAAGTAAATATACACCTACATATGGCTTAATTTAGAGTGTCTGCAACTTATACATCAAACCCGGTGTCAATTCATGGAAAGACAGACTTTGACATTAACCACACACTTATTTGAATCATATTCTGTCTCCAATATCGAGCTCAGTTAGATTGATTTGTTGGATCTAATGCAGTGCAAATGACTCTCCACTCATGATGTCAGCAAAAAAAATAGATGATTGACCACTTCCTTCATTGATTGTTCATACTGATGAACGAAAGATACAATGTTAACCATCTGTGCACAGCTCATGAGGTCACTGAAGAGTAATGTTGCTTGTTCAGGGTTTTTCCAGAGATACCACCATGTAAGAGCTAATGTCTCTGAACAGATAGGAGGAGCACTAAATGGTTGTTCTAATGGTCCTGGGCAGCTAAATCAATGATGTCTTTCACATGCTGAGGCTGAGATGGGCACAGATGTATGTACGCGGCTTGCCAATGAAAGCTGCACATTGTTTGAGGGGCATGACTGATAGTAATGAATGATTATGGCTCAATATGGTGCATATTGGCATGCAGCTGTGACACAGTGACCAAGACTTCAACTATAGACCACAAAGGAAACCCTGTAGCTACTTCAGACATCTAAAGCCAGTGGAAGATGACCTTGCATTAATCAGCATATCCAATATAGGACATTTCTTTTGAAGCTCTGTCCAATTTAAATCATGACGCAGTGTTTCCCAGTGAATTGTACATTATGTTGCGTCAATTCAAATCCATCTTGGCTAGATCCATCTCACTAATTCAGTGGTCTGACAGCATGGCAGCACTTCCCCTTTCATGGCAAAAGTTTCTAAATCCTTCCAGGGCAGAAATGATAAAGAATGGGCTTTATCTTCTAGGTAGGATTTCAAATAAAGAAGAAAAACTACTGAAAGTAAATCAAATATATATGAAAAAGTACTCTTATTCCAAAACGGTGCTCGACTAACCAATAGATAAATTATATATGTTTTTTTTACTTATGTTTACCAGAACAGGTTTTTCAAAAAACGTCTCAATCTCCTTTTACATTTAGTGCCTCTAATAATTGTTTGGCAACACTTTAACAGTGAATACAACACCAATGTAAATACTGGTTATGTAATCAGCAATGGAGAGCAAAACATTCTACTGTTGTCCACATGCAACAATAGATACATCACTATAAGTTACATTGTTATTGCTTGCACTGTTAGTGTGCAATTAAACAGTTATTTGGCGCACTTAACATAAAGTGAGAGCCGAGTCAGCAGTGGTTCTTCTATGGCAATGCTTCAAAGAACACATTTAGGCCCTTTTCGTTTTCATGGTGCACGCAACTTAGTATTAGAACTACATCTACCCCTGAACATCCAATTATTAAAAAGCTGCAAGTGTTATAAGAGGCTTTACTCTTATGTCATTGAACATTGCTTGCATGCATTCCTCCCAACACTTCATGGAGCACTTTGAACAAGCAGAATTAAATAAATATGGAATACTATATATATATAGTATATATATAAATATGCTCTCCTATCAATCCATCAGCTTCAGTGATGGACCTGGCAATATTTCAGAAGAGACTCGTGACAGAATAAATCCCAAATATTAATTTGAAGGATCTACACTGATTTTACTCATTTTTCATTTACAGTAATCCATACTGTATACAATCTTTAGTAAATTCCAACATTTCAAAACAGTTGCTATTTGTATGTTTTATGTATATGTTTTGCCCCTATCTACTTGAGCAAACAATGTTTATTAGATGTTCCATCCTCAAATAGTATCACTGTGGCCCAAAGCTCTTGAATTTTCTCCAAGAAAATCTGATAGACATGCTGATATACGTATGTTTAAAAACTTTACAAATGATAAATATAGCTTTTAAAAAATCACTTTCTTTTATGGCTTCTTTTAGTTTTTTTATTTGTATTTTAATACTATTATTATTATCAATACAGTTATTATTGTTGTCTCCATGTCTGTAACCTGTGTCTTCAGCAAATGCTTGTATATGCCTCACTCCCTTTCAGCACTTTCCAGCATTAAGGAGTGGAAACCTCTAGTGCTTGGAACAGCTTAAAGAGACTAACTAATGAGTGCACAACTAATCATTAGCATCAAAATAGAGAAAATCAAACAGAGAGAAAACTTGTAAAAGTAAAATGTTATTTCTCTCTCACATAGCCTGTGGAAGTCTACAGTGGAAGGTGTTCTTTTGTAAATTTAAAGACACAATCTTAACAAAAAGCAAAGCACACAAAAAGTTGAATGATAAATTTATATGAGTTAAAGAAAGAAAGAAAGAAGAGCAATTATGCACTTAAGCGTGTTTTTGTGAAGCAGTGTGTATAATGTCAGAGGATTAAAAGCTGTAAAAAGTGTGTGCTAATTCGGAATATGGTTATAATATGGACTGCAGCACAATAAAGTAAAAGAGGGCATTCTGAAAGGTCAACCAGCTAACAAAGGTGACTGTAAACCCCTGAAACACTGTGTGGCAGCTTCTTCATCCCAAGATTCAGTAATGACCTCCGAAATTGTGTTGACCAACCTTGCAAATTCTCATTGCCAATTGTCCACGGTTCGTCCGAGTCAAAGTGTGTATCTCCGCCCATCCCTGGACCAGGGAAGTATGCATGTGCCAAAAAGCCACCTTCCCCATCAAATGGGGAGCTGTCACCGTGGAAGCCAGAGGCAAAAAAGATCATGATGTCAGGCTCCTTCCGACGGCCATATTTGACCTCCATGAAAGGAATTTCTTCAAAGGTCAGTGGTGTTACCTTTTCCCACTCTTTAAATGCCTTACGGATGGCTTCATATGAGTTATACTCCCCAATCTTAGGAGTATAGTTCTGGATGCTGTGAAAAAAAGACACTATTAAATACTCTACCAAAACGTAATATGTTTATTGTGGACAGGTTTTGGTCTTCTTAATATCTACCTGAAGGTCAAATGCATTTTGTCCCACTTGTGGCCTGTGATAGCATATCGTTTCCTCCGAACATTAGTCTTTATTTGACCCCCAAACTTATCTGGAACCCCACAGCGGGGCCTCTTCATGGCTCTAAAAGAGGAAGATTAAGAGAACAGTTAGCATACACAGGGAGCTTAACAAGCATGCACCGATTGGAGAACCATGAAGGAGACTGAACTAGATGAACTCCCTTTTCTCACAGCCATCACTGTGCACCCTTGCAAACTTTCCTAACACTATTCCTAACACTAAAGTACTATGCATTGAATGAGGAGGTAATGTAATTTGTTAGGGACTTGATAATTCTGTAAAGTACAAAGTATTTATGCAATGACCTCAAATTACCACATTATCCCTAAATTGCTGATCCAACTCAGACGGCTCAATGATTACTAATGAGCCGGATCTGGGCATTAGTCCACAGAAGAGTTGAAACTGTGCAAGTCAGTGGATCCAGAACCACCGGAAACACTTAGATCAGCTATGCTGAACCAACTAAAACAAGCCGTTACATGGCTGGACTAAACACTTTAGTCTGTGACCGGATATAGAGGCAGGCAATACTATTGCAAATGCTAACAGAAAAATAACCACAGGCCATACTGTCCAGTCAAAAGTCAGACAGAGTCTTACTCTATAGTAGATGGGTCCATTTTTCCAGTGACCTCCAGGCCATAGAATCTCTGCATGTCACTGATGGCGTTGGACAGGATTTGAGCTGAGCGCATGGTGGACATCTGCCTACTGGCCTGAGGGAGGTAGCCATACATCCGGAGCCAAGACTGAGAGAGGGAGAGAAATATAACACCACAATGATCATTGAGACTGACTGTCACAGCCATTTGTTAGCTTGGAGTGCAGCAGTAGTAGTGAACTGTGCAACACCTGTTATTCTGTCTAAGATAGTTAATACAAGCCCAGATTGGACAATAAATTCATGGCATATGTGTCTACAGATTGTGGGAAGGCACCAACAACTGGGTAGGTCAAATTACTAATCCTGAGAGAGGGAAAGCCTGGAGTGGTTGATATAATGCTTTAAGATTACTATGATTTCTGTAGAATCTGGACATGTATTTATATAAACTTGAGCATCAGAACATGGGGAACATGGCATGGAAAGAACAATATAAATGCTAATTCTGTAAATGCCCTTTTTTACTAGATATGCAACTGTTAGTAAAAAATCAAACATACATAATTTTCCACACATAGCTGGTAAGCCAAGACAACAGACGTTTTCTGCATACTGCTACTGCTACTACTAATAATAATAATTATCATCATCATCATCATCATCATATTCATCATCATCATCAGTACACTGCAAATCGCTAAAACAAAAATGTCATCACACACACATCAATTTAAAATTGAGAAACTATGTCATATAGCTAACAAAATACAAGCTATTCTCTTGAAGTCTGATTTTATACTTATATTTGCTCATTTTTGTAAATACTTAGCCATGCAGTTTGCTAACTGTAGTATGCAGCTCCAGTGTAAAACTAAACATATCTTAGCTACATCTGGCTGAAAAACAGTGTGAATAAGCTTTAATTTGGCTAGAAATAACCCGTTATTTTGTGGTCATGTGGAGGTCACTCGCTATAGCAGGAACAAGCCACAAATCAACTGGCTACATATGACTGTTATCACGCTATGTTAGCCATGATAGCGGTCGGATGTAACCAGTTGATTTTTCGTGAAAGGGAAGTTCTTCATGGCCAGAGGGTCTAAGGATGAGTGTAGGGGGAAATGAGGGTAGAAATGGGGGTTTATTTGGCTCTCTAGTGCACCGTAGGTGGCTATGCCCACTCATCGACATCCGTATTTAGGCAATTAGCACAAATTACATAATAAAGCTACCCCTTCATTATGCCTGCCCTGTGGTCATTGTAATCAGACCTTCTGCCTGCCTCCATACAGTCTGGGAAAATCAGAGAGGCCAAAAGGGACCAACTGTACCAACAACTTTAAATCCCAAAGCCTACACCAAAAAATTACTTTCTTTATCAATGGATTTCATGCTTACAGTCAAGTATCAGTCTTTTCAGTGTTGGACAGTATATTCAGGCCATGGTTAATTTGTAAACTAAAAACCTTTTGGTGAGTAGAGTTCTGTGTAAATCTTGTGTGACAAACTGTGTTAAATGGCTCAGTCAGTTTTAGCATTTAGTAAGTTAAAGTTGCAAAGCAAAGGCAAAATACGTATTCTACTGAGGCCTGTCAAAATTACTCAATTAGTGACATGTATTACTCAATTACATAATCAATTATTAAGACCTTCTCGAGACTCAAAATGATTAATTGCTTTTTCTCTTACAATGAAAACAGGGTCTGATGATCAAAATAATTGTATTTTATTTAAAAGCGTAGTGCAGTTTCAGATTTTATAAAATAATCAATCATGTGTTTTAATCAATTTGTTCCATATTTCCATACTTTTTAGAGTACATTATTGAATGGCTAATTATACACTGTAGTGAAAATCCAAGATTTTCCATCTGTTTGCTCAAGAAACCTAAAAGCTGTCACAAATTCCTGGGGTAGGATTTTATTATTTTCCATACCTGGAAATTATTCATTTATAATCATTTTTAAATATATATAATTCTGCATTTTCTGCAATTCAAGGCATTCTAGATGTATATTACTTCAATGTCATACAGCTTTCTCAGCCATAATAAAATGATCTGCTGCTCTGCTCATTACTGTGGATCAATCTAAACGGCTTCCTGCAAATTACATGACATTTGTTTGATTTCCACAACTATGTATAACTATTTTTTTCCACAAATGAATTTGGAACTTTTTGAAAAGCTTTATATGATTTATTATTGTCCAGACCTACCTATAACAAGCTAGACCATTGAACTAATCAGTCTAATGAAGAAAGCCTGATGGCCTGTGTAGCCACTAAAATACAACCACCAAAACAAAACGTTTTCTATTTGACACAACCAGAGCAGCAACTGGTGCAGCAACAAAGGTGTGTTAGTTCAAACTAAGTTTGTGATTTTACAGGGCTGCACCCTACCTCTGACTGAGCTGGCCTTAATTATCGGTGGGTTAATGGAGATGTCCCTCTGGACTCGTGAGGTTTCAGGGGTCACTGCTTCTATAATGCTCCCTCTTTTCCTGCACTGGGACCAGGGCTGCTGCTCTGTTGTCTAGCCTGGACGCCCCCCTCTTCATTCGGCCTACAGAAGAGGCAGGCCTTTGTAGCCCCCTCTGTGTGCTGTAGAGGCAGCTGAATAGATGGCCCTGTTTCTGGGCATAGCCAGTAGGGAAACCCCCCATTGCCACCATCTAGAGCACAGAGCACTTCAGATTCTGCCCAGCAAACAACAAAAAACTGGACAGAGTATGGAGAATCGCCTCTGAAGCCTATGTGGTCTCTTCAGCTCACCTTAAAGTGACTCAGTCATTCAGTCACTCAGTGTTTGGTTGCCAAAGTTTCTTTACTTTTGCATTGATCCCATGAGGCTAGTCACTAAAAAGGAATAAAAGTAGACTTGCTTTTGTGTTTTCTGACACTCTATGACATAAAACTTTATGGACACAGTTTAAACTTTGACATGGTTGTTAACAAGAGTGTTAGAATTGTAGTTCCAGACCACTTCAGCCCTCAAACTAATTTAACCTTTTAAGATTAAAAGGAATCAGTGTTATAATTTTCAGTCCATTTTTCTGTGGCCAAACTGGATAATTTGGTTACTTATATATTTTTTAAATGTCCAAATTCCAACTCTACAAATCTGCAAATCTCCACCATTCCCATGGCGGCTCAACTTTAACATGCCTTAAGAATTTCTCTCTCTTTAAAGCCATGTACTTGGATCGTGTGATGATGAGATGGGAGTGGGGGGAAGTGAATGGCCTTGCTGTCTGGGACACACCTTAATCCACAGATAAGGCCTTGTGTTTCTGTGAGTCCCAAAGAGGCCCTGAGGCTTTCAGAGGGACAGGAGATGGAGGGCAAGAGGTGAAGGGAGTGAGATTATTAACTCATAAAAGACCAATACTTTCCTGGTCTTCAGCAACCATCTCATTCCCTGCTCTCTCAACAGCACCTGGAATCATTTCTTGTATGGTATTAATTGAAGGGTGTTGTGACCGCAGCACACCTCCAGCTCTAAGCAGGAGATACATGAAAGTTCCCTTTCAAAAATATAAAACATTTCAAAGTGCAATGCACCATTACAGCATCCTGTGCCATGCATACAAAGCAAGGCTTCGGTGGAGAACACCCAAAACCGAGACGCTGCTTCAAAAGGACCTTGAGAGTCAATGCCATCACCAGGTTCTCCATGAGCCAACAATTCACTGGGTGCTGTAAAACATCTCAGAATCAGTATGTGTGAGTGTGTGTGTCCAGCGCAATGTCAGCCAAGACTCTAACGACTGGAGAGAGCTTTTATTCCTGGGGCTTGGGTGCATGCCATATTTCTGGTCATTAAGCAAAGGGTGGGTGTATGTGTGGGAGCAATCAAGATCAAGTGAAAAAGCAAGTGAAAGATGGGAAAACAGAGCAAGAGAGAGGGAAATGAGACAGGAACAAGAAACAGAGAGAGATAGAGAGATGGAAAAGAGGAACCAAGAAAGTCAAAAGCACACTTCTTGACATTGCAATCACTGCAGGCATTGGCACATTATGAGGCCTGCTCTCAGTTCTGCTAAATCTCATCTCCAGCACTCTGGGCCAGAAAGAGCTGCCTGCTCCAATATACTGCACTGGGATTTTAAAGTAGGTTCATACTGCTATCAAGAGACGGCTGTTTATTTAATTGAAGAAGACCTGTGCCGTGAGGTCAAAAGACCGAATAGGGCAATCAGCAGCCAATTCAATTTTTCCAGTGGTGAAAAATCAATGACCTCTGCTGAAGGCGGTTGGGATTAAATTAGAATTGAAATTAGGTTACTCCCATGGAGGATGAACCCCTTGAACGTAAATACAAGAGAGAAATGCATGCTCACATATAGGTCATTGGATTTAAAGGATCAGATTTTCACAGAAGGTATACAGAAATAAAAAATAAAAAAACACACACATTAAACACAGTATTTCCCTCTTCCCATCTGATTATCTCTCAAAGTGACCGTGAAGATGACCAGGCCCTACATAAACAGCCTTGTACAAACCCATACCAAATTAACTGCTGAGAGATCCAGGATGAGACAGGCCAAATATCCCATATTTTCATAAGGTGCTGAAAACCCTAAAGAAACCTGCAGTAGAAATGATTGTAAATGAGTTTAGGAACCTATATAAAGTAAAGAACTCCACAAAATGTCCCACACTAATCAACCTCATACAAAGCTAAAGCATATTCCATCACATAACTTAAAAAATTACAGTCACTTCAATGCAAATGAGCTACTCTTCTGTTATTCAGTAGCTTTGACATACTGACAGGTACTGGTATTTCAAGAGGTCTTTTTCTAAAACCACTTAACCGTTCAGGGACCTTTATATGTAAGAGTGTTTGGGTGTTGGGGGCATGACCATGAATGGAACTGCAGGGGTTAAAAGCTGGACAGAGACTGGCCTTCAGGAAGTGATACAGTCAGCCCCCTGTGTCCAAGAGAGCTCATAAACCCTCCCCCCACCTACACCACTTTCTGCTCCCTCTCATACAGATACAGTCGGCTGAAGACAAAACCTGTCATTGTTGCTCCTCAGCTGCCTTGGAGCCCTGCAGCCCAAATCATCCCTCTCTTTCTCTCTCTCGCTCTCTGTTTCTGTTTGTGGCCCATTTGGAAAACAGCTGTTGCATTCACTAATCACATGCAGCACAAGCGAACAGTCCTGCAGTTTGCCACCTCTCCCATTTTCTGTCACCCTCACCCCTATCTCACACTACAGAATCAAATTTGTTCAGAAAGGAATGGCTCAACTCAACAGAAGGAGCTATTGGTGCCAAAAGGAATGGGTCATAAACCCTTTGTCTTTAGTCAGATTCACAGACGTTATAGGTGGTTAGGTGCACATTGGTGGGGGTGGGGGTGGGTGTGTATAAAGAACACTTGAAAATGACCAAAGAACCAACAAATGTAATAACGGTGTGAGAGAAAAAGTCTACATTTTCTAAAAGATTGTAATAATTAAGTTTTTTTGCAAAAATAAAATATATTCACTAATGTGTAAACCATTCCTCCAGTCAAATTTATGGAGTGTATTACACTCAATTTATCAATATATTCTTCTGCTTTTACTTTTGCTCATAGTTTTCCACTTATGCCATCTGTGTAGGAAAGCAGTCATTTTTACTCGTTAACACTAAATAAAACAGACTGTTTTCTAACTGTGCCTTTTTAGACTGATTTATGAAAATGGTCTGTGTTCTGATTGGCTGAGCTATATTATTGCCTCATTGAAAGGCCTAGGCTGGAACACTGTGGGATAAACTGCTGTTAGCTGATTTAAAAGATAAATGTAAACACAGTTTATTGTGACATGGCAGAAATAGTAGCTTCAATAGTAGCGTCTGTTTTTGGGAATTAATGCCTAAAGCTAATCATCTTAAACTTTTAATATAACTCTACTTTGAATCGTTGTGCAATATGAGATTTTCACTTCAACTAAATAACAAAATCTTTTTTAACCACACCTGATGATTGGTCTAACAAGGTGCAGGAGCTTAACCTGTTGATTGACTTCAGCAATGTGTGAAAGCCTAACCTGTCAGGCATTGTCAGGAGAACCAGTCAGGCTCCAGAGCATGTTTGTTTAGTAAGCAAACCCAAATGACCACTAAAAGACTAATTTAGTAAACTGGCACTCCTTTAAGACCTCAGTGACGAGTTAATCCCGCACTCCCTGACAAGCAATGCTAAGAAAAGGTATAAACTCTCTTACACACATAAACACTGTGGCATGCATGGGCTTGCCTGCTTCAACTTGTCAGCTAACTTTGGGCATTGTTGAGACAAACTGCAACCTTAGCAAGCTTGCGCCCATTAGTTTCAAATGTTTTTTTGGCCTGACAGCACCCTGAAACCTTTCCAAGGTTGGCCAACATCAGAGACACAGGTTCAGGCAACCAAAACGTCTCCAAAATTCAGTACTTAACGTGTAATTACAGCCATCTAAATGAACACCAAAGATGGGATCTAAGTGCAAGTCTAGTATGACTCAGGCATCACCTACAATGGTCAATAGCTAGGCTGGCAGATGCAGCGGGCAATTCAAGTGTGGAAGTAACCCAGACATCTTTAGTGTTTTGTACAAATCTCCAGACATTGGCTTACACCAACATGCCTGAGAAAAACTCACATTATTAGTAGGCTTCTTTCACTTCCTTCAAAAACCAAAAGAACCAAACACCACATTAACATTACATAGCTGATGCTACAGGAAGTATGACCATATAAGGTGTGTTCTGAGTAGGGGAAAATTACAGATGCCAATGATGCAAGCTAGTATTTGAGACATCTTTCATCATCAACAGCTTCAGATCAAACCTGTATACTGTATACTGTAAACTGTATACAGGGTGAGCTGAAATGCTGATTTTGATACCTCGCTATTACATGACAAACCTCATTCTGAGTGATACAGAAATCTAGCCCTGAAAAATGCTTAAGACTTTCCTTGCCATGTGTGACTGAACCATTTTGGCTCAGTAGGCTGTGCACTCGTGGGAGTTTGGAAAGACTACATTGTGTATCCTTGTTGGCTACGCCAGGCCACTAATGACAGGGAGCCGACCACAGTAGGCCTCTTATGCCCAGGGTGGTATACCATGAACAAACCCATGCTTCATATACCCACATCATGAGGAACTCACACCTTCAGCCACTGAGCTTTCCTGTGGTCAATATGTGGTCACTATGACATGGAAAGGTACATTTGGATATGTTCTAAGGAAAAGGAACAGTAAAACTTTGGGGATTCTGATTTGTCTTATTGGTCATGCTAAAAATGAATAGGGGAAAAAAGAATAAATACAGTACAGTTCTGAACGTTTAGATTAGATGATCTTAAAGGAAGGGCTAGCTCATTTATATATATTTACATATATGTATATGTGTGTGTGTGTGTGTGTGTGTGTGTGTGTGTGTGTGTGTGTGTGTGTGTGTGTGTGTGTGTGTG
>JBBIGC010000039.1:4139014-4170943 GCA_037576955.1 Lepidarchus adonis
ATAAACTCTGTAAAGCTGCTTTGTGACAATGTCAGTTGTAAAAAGCGCTCTATAAATAAATTTGACTTGACTTGACTCACTGGTCTTGTAGCCGAAAGAAAGGGTGGGGACAGATTCCTCCTTTTCTAACAAATGTATAAAATATTCAACCTGAAACACTTCTGGTACTTGGCCAAGACAGTGACTTCATTTTCTATCACAGAACACTATAGTCTACATTATTTCCTCATACAAGCCATAAAAGATAGAGCTGATACACCTTGCACTTCTAATGAGAGACAGCAACTGTGCATCTTAAAATGGCTTCAGGTTGCAATTGTACTGTTAGACATTTGCTATTTGTACTTGCACATCATGAATTTAATTATTTATCCTGTAATATTGCCCAATTAATAAACACAACAGAATGTTTATAATGTATATTTGTATTTCATGTAAGACTAATTTGTGTAATTAAAAAACTATGGTGTAAACATAATTCAGTTTTTAAGAGGCCACATTGTAAGATTGGGCCTGAAGCTTTTGCAATTATTTCCCAGCATATTTCAGCTTGAACTTTAGCAGGGCTATGCATCAGTGATAGGTTTGAATAAAGTAAATATGCACATGCAAATTAACAAAGCGGCATGAAGGAAAGAAAGAAACAAGTGTACCATGAATGTTGCTTCTTCAGTAGACGTTTTGTGTTGATTTATGATAAGTGGAAGTAAGTTTTGCTTTTGGAGGTCACAAATTAATAATAATTCAGCCTGAATTATTTGGAAAAAAGTGGTAAGTCTGAACTTTATTTCTAAAGTTGGGGGTAGCGGTTTTAGCACACTAGGATTTTACGAAGGGAAAAACCCTGTTCTTGTCCCCTGGCAAAAATTATTTAAGGACAGAGAACAGTCACAAAGGTACTGTAAATTTGTTGGTAGCTTTGTTACACTGTAAATGCACTGTGTCAATGTGTGACAGCGTTTAGAACATTATTGCCTTATGTTTTTAAACAATATGTTATTTTTTTTCCACTGGTGTTTATGGGAAAATGCCCTAATTTGTTTCCCAACACTGTGGCATGTTTAAAAGCAAACGGAACACAGAAAAGCAGAAAAGCGTTCAAACCCTAAACTCTTAATACTTAAATATATATGATATATAAAATACAGAATATGACAGGTCGGGTAAATGTCCACACTAATAATCCTCCGGTCTTTTTTCATTGTAGAGTTCACCACCCTCAAGCAGCAAACAACAGCAGGCAGATTGCTGATATGGTTCTTCTCTTCTTTACAATTCTGTTCTTCATAAGAGTCAATGCTGTTTCCACTGAATGTATAAATGGTACAAATCCTAAACAGGTGCCACTAAATGGGTGGTCATTTTCTATTGATTGTGTATAGTATCAAATATGATGTTCTGGTGTGTGTATGAGGTGGCTTACAGTTAATCTAAAAAAATTTGAATATCGTGAAAAGTTCAATATTTTTTAACATTCCTTTCAGAAAGTGAAGTTCATATATTATATAGATTCATTGCACATAGAGTGAAATACTGTATGTCAAGTCTTTATTTCTTGGAATTTACATGATTATGGCTTTCAGAAAATAAAACCCATAAATTAATTGTATCAGAAAATTAGAATATCGCATAAAATCAATAACAAAAGGATATTTAGTCTTCCTCCAGACTCTGGGACCTTGATTTACATTCATATTTACATTACATTTCATTACATTCATAAATTTACATTAATCTGAAAAGAGAACTTTTAACCACTGATGCCTTTTCTCCTTAGCCCAGGTAACATGCTTCTGACGTTTCTCTGGTTCAGGAGTGGCTTGACACGAGGAATGCCACATTTGTAGCCCATGTCTAGGATTCCTTTGTGCATAGTGGCTCATGGTGTACTGACTCCAGCCTCAGTCCACTCCTTATAAAGCTCCCCCAAATTCTTGATTCTCTCAAGGCTGTGGTTATCCCTGTTGCTGGGACAACCAGCTTCTTAGCAAAGGGTGTGGCGTACCCTCCTTGTGGAGGGTTTCAATGACTTCTGGACATCTGTCAAGTCAGCAGTTTTCTCCATGATTGTGTAGCCTCCTGACCCAGACTGAGACCATTTAAAGTTCATTAGCTGATTAGAGTGTGACACCATGACTTTCCAAGATATAACTTTTTCCACAATGTTCTAATTTTCTGAATTTCGGGATATATTATTTGAAAGCCTTAATCATCAAAATTCCAAGAAATAAAGGCTTATTAAGGTTTATTAAACTAACAGATCTCAAGTTTGAGTCAATGACAGGTCAAAGCTGTATTGGTAACACAAGCGAGGCCTACACATTATTAGGCAGGTGGTTTTGATATTCTAGCTGACTGTGAATCTGTACCCTGCTTGTTTTCATATTTCTTCTGTTTCTCCAGGAACTCAACCAACCAACTCTTCAATGAGTGTCACACTCATTATTGAGAATCCATCAGGCCAGAACATTAGTATTTTTGATAATGTAACTAACCTGGAATGTGACTGGGGGAGCTCAGATGATTGTTACATACAGTGTGATGTTCTGAATACCACCAAGTGCTTAACCAACCTAATGAAAAAGCGTGTACACATACTGACACATAGTGAGGTTCAGCTAACCTTTATGCTATGTAAGTAACTAAATTTGTAAAAAAATGTGAAAATATTTAATTATTTACAGCATTAAATTTGACAGTTTTGTTTTGTTCTTCAGACGAATCCAATACTCTGTGCAATGTCACAAAGTGCATGGATAATCTAACTGAGGAGCGAATGAAATATTTAAATGATATTATTTGTACTTTAGAGGACTGGAAAAGACTGCTGAATTTTAAAAATATGTGCATTAAATGTTTTACTTACTTTGACTTGATTAAACAATACATCTGGTAAGCAAATTATAAGCCTATAATTATATTATTTAAACCTATAAACATACAGTAGGTCAGCAGGAGTCACTATCTTTAAACTTACTGAAAATGGTCTCTTTTTCCCTTCCACACAGGACAGAGAAAAAGTGCATACAAGACATCATCAGTAACTTCATAGGAGAAACTATAGAATATGACCTAGAGGACACTGCCATGACTGTGGTTAAGATGAACATGAGCAACGCAGTTAACAATCTTGTAAACATCATTGCTCCACAGGTAATAGCACACATTTAAAGCTTATTACTATTATTTCTTGGCTGTATAAAGAACCTTTTTAATTATCTTATAGATCCTAGACATCACCCTGCCTGTGGACATACAGTTACCTATAGAACCTTTCCTCAATGTTTCAGAGGTACAGAGCAAAGTTGGTGTAGTTACCTACACCTCTCCCCAGCAGTTCATGGTAAGTAAAGATAATGATACCCCTTTTCATGTCATCCTTCACAATTGTTCTAAAAATTTTTTTTTTTTTTCAAGTTTTCAATTCTCAGAGAGGATTTTTAAAAATTGAATTTCAGACACCCTTGGCTTTTTTAATTGCTGTTCATTTTATTTTTTTCTGAACATGTTGGAACAGATTGGCCAGGAGAATGTATCTATTGTGTCTACAGTCATTCGCATTGAAGTTGTCGGACGCAATATCACAAACTTAGATAATCCGCTTAGTTTCAACTTCACAATAAATGAAACACCACCGGTAAGAAATGTAAAAAAATGGTTCTCAGAACAGCAGAACTGTGGCACACTAACATTCTTGTGCAATTCAGTCTCACTTGCTTCTTCTCTTTATTCTTATTCTGTCCTTGTATTATTCTTCAAAGGAAAACTTTAGCTTATCATGCCAGTACTATGATGATGAAGGTATGTAATATTTTCTCAGATATCAGTAACAGTCTTGTTTTGGTGGCTGCACCTCAACTGTAATGAGACACCCCAAAGACGTTACAAATCTAAACTTAGTTTTGCTTAGAAGTATTTTTGATGGGGTACCCAAATTTGTGAATATATATTTGTAAATATTTCTGATGTTCAACAGTTCTGATGTAACTCTCCCAATAGACAAAAATAGACTCTTACCATCCAGTGGATAACAGCATATCAAAACTAACAGATCTTATCAATAACCCATTCTAAACAGCCTACCATTGGAACCAGCAAAACGGCAATGATAATGCAAATGATGGCCATACTGTGACCTGCAAATATGATCACATGACTCCCTTTGCAGTTCTGTTGGTAGGCACAAAATGAATCTGATGCATTATTTATTAGGTAAGTTAAGCTGGTTTATTAAATATGTTGATTAATCACAATTCTTTCTCACTGCCACTTTATTAGATTGACGTGAAAATTGATCAAGAGCACTGGACAATCCTGTCATATTTAAGTTACGTTGGATGTGGTCTCTCAGTGATTTTCACTGCAGCCTCTGTCCTTACCTTCATTGCCAAGAAGTAGGTACACAGACATTTGTTTAGTGTTTGCTTTAAAATTCTGCAATAAAATAGAGCTGCCAACAAAAGGTTATTTATTGTGGGGGTCGCATAATTAAACATATAGTGGTTTGAATAGAAATGCTTAATTCTACAAAAAATTACTGAGTAACAATTTTTCACAGTGAAGGTATAGGAACCAGATGTCCAAAGCATTTAACACTTTTATGTGCTACCTCACATAATTACATTACATGCTGCCTGGATTTTGTAATTTGTTTTTGTAATCTGTTGGTGTTTTAAAAATAACATAATAATATATATATATATAAACACAACACAAAAACATCTAATATTTTTATGCTTTTATTGAGAACAATCTTAAACAACTCATATTGCTAGTGGAAAAAGTATGTGAACCCTTGGAATTGATAACAGGTAGACCCTTTCCCCTTGGCAGCAATAACCTCAACCAGGCACTTCCTGTAGCTGTGGATCAAACCTGCACATCATTCAGGAGGAATCTGTGCCCATTCATCCTGGCAGAACTGCTTTAACTCTGTTATATTCTTTGGAGGTCTCATGTGTATGGATCTCTTCAAGTCATTCCATAACATCTCTGTTGGGTTGAGGTCTGAGCTATGACTTGGCCACTGCAAAAGTGAATTTTGTTTTTCTGAAGCCATTCTGTTGTGGACTTGCTCTGTTTTGGGTCATAGTCCTGTTGCATCACTCAACTTTTACAGAGTTTCAGCTGATGTACAGACATTCATACACTATTCTGAATATGTTTTTGATACACTTGAGAATTCACCTTCCCCTTAATTTCTGCAAGCTGGTCAGCAAATCATGATGTTTTCTCTACCATACTTTATGATTGGAATTTTGTTTTCAGGCTGATATACATTGCCATTTTACACCACATGTAGTGCCAAATAGTTTAATCTTAGTTTCATCAGTCCACAAAACACTTTACCAGTACTGCTGTGGAGCGTCAACTTGGTCTTTTGCAAACTTCAGGGGTGTAGCAATTTTCTTTTTAGTAAACAGCAGCTTCCTTTGTGGTCTCCTGCCAACTCAAGGGTTCAGATACATTTTCAACTAGAAATATAAGTTGTTTATGGTTGTTCTCAATAAAGACTTAGAAATATCTGACTGTGTAATTTATGTGTCATTATATTTGTCAATAACATACCAATACATTTTATAACAAATTAATGCATATAACAACATGAAACCATCAAGAGCCATCATAGCCAAGGATTTAGAAGCTATGAGAAGTCTTTGTATAATTTCTGATGGACTTTTTAAAGTGTTCACTACAATTTATAAAGGATGTGGCTTGTTTACAATATTCTGGGTTTTTGCTTTCTTCTAGAGACACAGTTAGCGATTCCTCCAACCACATCCATTTGTCTCTGAGTGTTGCCTTGTTCCTCCTCAACAGCAGCTTTCTGTTCAGTGAGTGGGCAGCCAGCTGGTCGATAGAGGGTGTCTGTGTGTTTGTGGCTGTAATTATTCATTACAGCCTGCTCTCCAGCTTTTCATGGATGGCCATTGAAGCATTGCATTTGTATCTGCTACTAGTGAAAGTGTTTAACACCTACATCCAAAACTACATGGTCAAGCTGTCACTGTTTGGCTGGGGTGAGGAAAAGGACCTTGTGGCCTACAATACATAACACATTGCACCATCATCTCAACTAGGCCAGTGTCCTACACTGTCCAGAGGCATTGAATATTTAAATAAAATATTTGGATGTTAATATAAAATTATATCATCCATTTTATGTTTTTACAATAAAGCTGCTATATGATGGGTGCCAAAAAGAATTACCTTTTTTAATCCTGATATTTTTCGAGCAGGAGTGCCAGCTATCTTTGTGGGAGCATCTCTGAGTGTGTATAATGTAAAGGCTTTTTATGGCACAGAGAAAGTGACATTATTAGACAATGCCACAAAAGAAACAAAAATGTGAGTATGACCTTTTTTTATTCTGTTTATGAAAAAACAAATCTAAAGATTGACTATACAGTTAAATGCAGTATTAGATAGATATGTTAAGAATCTAGTAATGATTATAAATGACATTACAAACACATAAATCTATAAATGTATTCTCTTGTAAGGTATTGTAAATTGATCACTTTTGGGCTTTGATCTAACTAGCTTTTTGTTTTCATAATTAGCTTGGTTTCAAATCAGATTAACATAAAACCTTAAAGATCCTGATTATTGGCATTGCTGTTGTTGTTGTTTTTTTATTTGTGTCAAACTCATCAAGAAGAGGTCAGGTCACCAAACTAACTTTCAAAGGTTTAATTAGACAGAGAGAAGAATTACAGTTTCAAGTAAAAAGTTCTGTGGAAAGCAAAATTCTTCTGTAATAGGGGTTCCAAAAAAGAGAGAGAGAGAAAGAAAGAAAGCATGTAACTCAGATTTTCCAAAGGAAGTTTGAAGTCTGAGCACACAGACTGAAGTTTTTTCAGGAGTCTGATGGACTCAGGACATGAATAGATGTGACAGTGGGTGTGTCAATGGGTGTGTCAATTGCCGTGTAATGGGCATGTCAATGAGTGTGTCCAGATTTCAGACTCTGGATGTTTCAACAGCCTGAAGAGTGGATCAGGTGATGTGATCTGTTTGT
Source organism: Lepidarchus adonis (assembly GCA_037576955.1). Lineage (NCBI taxonomy): Eukaryota > Metazoa > Chordata > Actinopteri > Characiformes > Lepidarchidae > Lepidarchus > Lepidarchus adonis. The sequence goes on from JBBIGC010000039.1 coordinate 4,146,036, forward strand.
AGTTTGAATGTTTTGTCATTGGGGACGGGAACAAAGTGTTTTGCTTTATGATAACAATGCTTTTGCTTTTCAAGAGTGAAAGATACAACTTGCAGAGGTATTAATGTGTCAGAGAGCCTTACATGTTTCATGACCCCAGAGTTACCAGTTCAGTGACCCCAGAAACACCAGCATCCTCCACAAATAGCAATTATTTCCTAACCTACATAAGGTATTAAGTAATGGCAAACACTGACTTAAATATTAATTTCTAATCTTCAACAAAATGTGTTTTATGCTTTTTAGCTGCTGGATTACTGATGTTAACTTTCTCTATGGAATGAACCTCACCTTCTTCAGCTTCGTTTTCCTGTTTAGCACCAGCATTCTCTTCACAGTGACCTGTCAGATATTTAAGTTACGGCGATTAAGTGTCAAAAGAACTAAACTGCTGACTTGCAAAGACATATGTACTGTGCTGGGAATGACCTGCCTTTTGGGAACAACATGGGGCTTGGCTTTCCTCAGCGAAGGATACACAAACTACCCCATCCTCTACCTCTTCTGCATCTTGAACACACTGCAAGGTACTTTGAATTGACTCCTTTCTTGCTTAAAGGTGTATAAGCAGTTGCTTAAAGCCTTCAAGTCAACAGAGGCCCAGATAAGATAGCTTTATATATTATAGCAGTGAGACCAGAGATTTTCGGTATGTTGCAGGTGTATAAGATATTGCAATGATAAGGAACAATTAATAAAATGTTTAGATAAGTGGTGCCCAATTCCGGTCCTGGAGGACTAGCCTCCAGCACAGTTTGCTAATCTGTCAGCACAAACACACCTAATGCAGCTCACCTGTTAATTGCTACATTTTGTGAGCATGTTTGAAGAGGGGAACTACAAAACCCTGCTGGAACCACAGTGTTTCACTGTTGTGTCACCCTCACACTGAAAAGGCATGAGTCATTGTTTCAAATGTACGGGAATCCCTAATGACACAAGCTTCCTGTGGTAAAAATTGTCATGCTCTTTCAGTAAGTGATTATTTTCACAACCTGCTTCCCTCTTTGCCCTAGTTTGGCAAAACTTGCTTTAGTAGGTCTTATAAGTTGTATAATGCTTAGAAGTGTAGATTAAAATATATAGAATATCAATTTAGATTACTAGCAACAGTTAGGTAACTTTTAAAAAATCACCATGAAGTGTAATAATGAGTCACAATCACAGATCACAATGAGTTTACTGCAATTATGCCAGTCTTAAGACTCTATAGCCATAATTATGAACTAGTTTACTCAATCTATCAAGGTTAGAGTACTAAAACTGGATTCAAATATTTATTTCAGGTAGAATGAACATGTTTGAAAGGGCATGTACAATGAACTGTAAATGAAAAAAAAAATTATTATCAAAACCCAACAAAACCAAAAGCAATGCTGGGAAGCTTCACATCCTTTTCATAACATTCAAAGCCAGACTAATCCAAATATATCAGTCAGTTTCCCAGTAGGTAGCAGCTAATTACTATGAAGTCTAATTCAGGGAAGACATTTGTTCAGATTCTGTGATTCTCAGTATAAGTTCTACTTTAGAGTCACATGTGCATAAATTATTTTTTGAAAAGCCTACTGGCTTATCCACATGATCTTTAGCAAACTGTAGACATGCACTTCAATGCATGCTATTGTTTTTATATACAGTAGGGCAAAAAAGTACATATATACACTGGGGAAAATCCCACATTAAGAAATGTAATTTTTTACATCACATCTTGTGTGCCACAATTATTAGCACCCCTGCAGTTAATATTTAGTACACCCCCCTTTTGCCAACAAGACAGCACTTAAACATTTCACAAGGCTAGAGGATACAGAGACAGGGCTTTTTGACCATTCTTCTTTATTTTATAGGAATTGTTAGGGCTGCCAATAATTGTGGCAGATGTAATTTTATATTGTATTTTAAAATAATTATTTTTTAAATGTTTTTTTTTTTTGTTGTTGTTTTTTTATTCACTTGAGTTAAATGTCAAATTTTCTGTTATGTTCAGTGTGAGATTATGCAATGACAAGTGAATTTATTTTAAGGCTTTTAACACATCTTAACCAGGGATGACAATAATTGTGGAGGGCTCTGTATTTGTCCTGTCTTATGACCTACTGACATCCTGAGTTACAAAAGAGCCCTCTGCATGACTCAGTAAACCACATCAGTTTTAGACTTTCTGACGTTTGTTCATGTGAAGAACCACATCACATTTGAATAAAGGTAAATAAAGGTTTGATTTGATTAAAAATACCGAGGATGTACAGGGCCTATGCAAAATCTGGCAAATGAGGGACAGAAACTGCCCAAGTGTGAACTGAAGCCATCATTGAATTTTACTCTTTTGCTGTCTAGGGTTTTTTATGTTCCTGTGGATCTACGCAACAATCCGGAAGAACAGGCGTTTGGCGGCTCAAAGCTTAAGTCCATCTGATCCGCACAGCTCCATGGAAAAAACAACAAAAACCACGTTGTCTGAAATTTCCCACCACTCGTGAAAGAGTTCAGTTAACATCTGTTATGAGAAAATCATCCCTAATGCTGCATAAACAAAGACAATTAGATAGATAAAATGAGAACTGTCACAAGACACAACACATAAGCAGTTTCACAGTCAGAGTGCACATTACTCTAATCAGTTCCTCAATAAGCTCCACTTATTGAAAGTGTTTCTCTGCAACATTTCTTAGCTCCATTTACTGATATTATCAGGATATAGCCTCAGTTACTTTTGATTCTCTTTTTTTCCCTGTCTGTTTATTTAGCCATGTTGTGTTTTGTTTGCATCTCCCTTCACATGTTCCTGTATGCCACAGTTGTGGTTAATGCATGCACATGCCCTTCCTCAGGTGTTTTGCTTTTTATCTGTATTTAAGCTATTGTCTATGTTGTCTATATGTCTTTGTCTTAGCTATGTTGTCTTACATTGTCTTACATGTCATGGTGTCATATCATATTCATGTCTCATAAGTGGCTAATTAGCCTGTATCTCTGTTGGGATGTTAGCTTTGAGTTTAATAAACAGATCAAGTGCACGTCCCCAAGCTTACTTCCTGTCTCCAAACTTTGTTTTTGTGTAGTCAAGGAATCTAACCACTTTTACATATGCACCTATGTAAAATTAAGATCACTGTCAGGTGAAGTGAGTAACATTGACTATCTAGATATGTCATTACAGTGGAAACTGTCGGGAACGTGGGAATTTTAGGCAACTGAACAGTCAGGAACATTTGTCAGGAACAAGTAGGAGTATAAGGATCTGAGCCACTTGGGCAAGGGTCTTATCGTGATGGCTAGAGCAACTCCAGAAAAGCAGTTGTGTTCCAGGTGTGCAGTGGTTATGGGCACACAGCGCTCATTGTTGCATGTGGGAAGTGAAGGTTAACCTGCGTGGTCTGACACAAACAAATCAAAGGTTTTACTACTAAAATGTTTCTTATTCAGTCTTTGTGTGGAAAATCATTTATTCATAAAATAGAAGTTTAAGTATGTCTAAGAGACCTTGCATAAAACTATATATTAGATAGCGGAAGAATCCTATTCTTCCCTCTTTTTCACTTAAATAGGTAGCTTCTTGTGAAATATTAATAACATTAATTAAGGAGTGCCAGAGTAGAAACTGTGATGGTTACTAGGTTATATTTAACTTATAGAAATATACCTACTTAAACCTACAATGTACATGTAAGTATTGTGAGTGAGTGTCTGCAACCATATAAATCTTCTCTAAAATAAATGCTCCATTTGTCTTGATGTCACACATTGTGATAATGCGCTTGGATTCCATGGCTCTGTATTTAAGGAACTAAAAAGCATGCTTTCAGTCAGTCCTGCTGATGATATGTGACAACAGTTTCATTGTGTTCAAGCAGGAAACCACAGGCATGAAATAAAGTCACTGTTCACAACAGGGAACCAAGAGTAAATGGTGGCAGCTGGCAAAAAGTAGGAAATAATATTTCAAAGAAATGAATAGGCTTTGTTTCTTTGCCGTATTTATGTTGCCCTCCATGGCTCAGGCTCAGAAAGGTAAGCCGAAGGACACCTTCCACTCTGATTGCAAGGAAATTACATTTATCTTAAGTTTACCAAGAGAAACCACTGTATCGTTCTTGAGCTCTAATCCACTGTTCATATGCAAACAGCTGTCAGGATTGTAAAGTAGTGTGAGTAGGATTATGTGACTAATTTTACATCAAATGAATGCCTTAAATAGGACGTTATTAAATAGAAGGCTATAGAAAGTTAATAGAAAGTTATTTAAAGAGCCACTGTTTTTCATGAGACCAGTTAAGTCTCCATTAGAGCTGTGTTGTGCATCACAGTGTTAAGACAACGTGTGTATTAATGTGTATTAAGACAACGATGAAATATATTTACAGATTATTTTTTACAGTGCTATCTGACAAGAATCAAACTTTGTGTTCTATGGTCACTGAACATTGCAAGGAAACTGGACACCAGAGCGTCCCTCAGTAAGTTATGGGGTTGGGAAAATATAGCTTTAAAAGAGTGGTACATACTCACTTCTGCACACTAGCTGATGTAGTGCATATTTAAGCATGCTTTAATATGCACTTGTACATTTGTTTGATTCATCTGTTCTGAGAAGCACTGACAAATAATGAATAGAAATATCCTAATTCTTTGAAAATATCTTGAAGGTTGTTTTATTTTAAACACTTTCACATTTATTAGCCATCAGATCTGTTAAAACATGTGCTGTAATTAAGGTGTTTGTATTTTTTTATACCAGATATAGCTTATAGCTTACAGATAAAAAAATGTTTTAATAAGGGATAATAAAATAATAAAAATAAATAAATAAATAAACAATTTTTTATTCTTATTTATGATGTGGTGACAGATGTTTTTTAACCCAGAGAATGACCTGGTTTGAGCAGCTCATACACCCTACAAATTGCACAATTCTTGATAGTTTTAGTCGTTTAGTCATTTAGTCATTTAGTCATTTAGTCAAACTGGTAACGTGAGGATGAAACCTCACCCACCCACACACACTGCATGTTTTGCAAAGTTATTATTACTGATATTTTAGATAATTAGCATGTTTACATCCTGACATACTGATTGTACTGTAAATGGTATATACTGATTGTGAGTTGCCTAATATTAAAGGGGTGTTTCTACAGGTGTTTGGAAAAAAAGATGAGAAATTGCAATAGAATGCAAGGGAGACAGACAAACAGGAACTTATACCTGAAGACTGTGGGTTCCAAAAGTGAGGTAAAACTGATATTTATGCCTACACTGCAGCAAGCAAAGAAACAAACAAACAAACTGTGTTTTCACTTTATAATTTTTTAGAAACACTTTACCTTAGTTATCAGTTCAGAATGATCTTTTCGTCTGGTCTTTGAAAATAAAATTTTATTACTATACTGCTACTGCTGTGTCTACATTTGTTATGTACTGGTTTACAGCAAAGCACAATTAGCTGCTTCATAAATTATTACTCGTTTGCCACTGTCTGAAAGTTTTCCATTGTTTTAATACGCAGGCATTCATTTTACTGAGTTTGTTGTAAAGATACATGTTTTGAATGCAATATTACCAAATTTATCCTTAAGTAGCTTAGATGGCTTTAATCAGAGTGATCAAATATCTCAGCACCTGTATTCTCAAGCCACATATCTTTGTGAGAAGGAACAGTGTGATGGAGCATTGCTGCAGTCATGCTGGGGTTTGGGTGTAGGACACAGAGTTGTCTTTAACACTGAGGCAACTGGTAAACTTGATTCCTTGGTTTCAATGAGTAAAGATTTTTTCACACAGTAACCTAAAGTATATCCTCAGAGTACTGATTCCAAGCTGAATATTTTTGTCAAGCAAGTTCAAGATGATCTGCTCCAACAATTTGGGTAATTTATCGAAAGCATTTAAATAGATGCCTTCTTTTTTGTTTTTAGGAAGTTCTTCCATTTGAGCAGCTCCTATAATGCAAGACTGGAATTTTAGAGCACTTGTTTCACTTCATATTATTCAATTATACTTCAAAAATGCTTCCACGTTCTGTATATTTGAGTATTCTTATGGAAAAAAAATATAAAAAAATACAAATATATATTTTGAATTGCCTAAAATATACATAAAATGTATTGTAAATACATTGCAGTATTGTTGCATTTTTGTTCACATGTATTGCAATTATGAAATATATTGTTAAACACAACAGAACATACTATGAGTTATTTTAAGTGAAATATATCCAAATCAATGTTAAATTCATGATATAAAATGCTAAATATATGACAAAATATTGCTTAATTGCTTAACTTAATTTGTAGAGCCCTCCGGAACTTATATAGTGCATCTAAAGGTCAAATGGCATCTGCTTAATAGTCACAAGTGTATTTTTAGGATTCTACTATATACTTTCTAGTATTTATTTTATATATATATATTATTACTGTAGACACTACTGTAATATATATTGTATCAGCAGCTCTTAACTTAAGTCTAGGTTAACTGGTATGAGGGACAAATTTTCTCTGGAGACTACAAAGCACCCTTTACATTACTCTGGATGTCTGCCAAATACTGTAAATGTAAATGTACATTTACTGTATACTATATAGTATCGCACAAAAGTGAGTACACCCCCCACATTTGTATAAATATTTTATTATATCTTTTCATATACTGAAAAGACAGCACTGAAGTTATGACACTTTGATACAATGTAAGGTAGTCAGTGTACAGCTTGTAAAACAGTGTAAATTTGCTGTCACCTCAAAATAACTCATCACACAATCATTGCACTTCCAGACTTCATTGTATCAAAGTGTCATATCTTCAGTGATGTCCCATAAAAAGGTTTAAATAAAATATTTACAAAAATGTGAAGGCTATACTTTTTTCACTTTGGTGAGATACTGTATGGCACACTGAGCAAGGCTAGCATGCGAAGCTGCCAGCAAGTTGTGTTTGTTGCTTAGCAAGCAGAGACATTTGTTGAGGAAATCCTGCTGACTCATTAGAGTTAAGGGTAAGTTCAGATTCAGCACTTTTTTCCATATTTCAGTGTCAAGACATCTTGTTCCCACCTCTTTGCATGGCCCTCTTCCCCATATTAGGGATACAGACTTAAATTTATATCACAATATATCTTGGTGTATATTTGGCAATAATATAAATGACAATTTATTGACAATTTATTGGCCACACAGTCTTGAGAGCCATGAAATACACATACTGTATTGTCCTAAACTATACCAGTTAAGGACAATACAGAACAAAACAAACAAATACAGGGAACTTATCAAAAGTAACCGATGCACATTTATTTATCATAATTATTTTTCAGCATCAATCCACCCATCCCTTGTATATGGCCTATTTCCTAAAAAACTTACCTCCTTTCTCATTCCTTTCACAGGCCAGAGTGGACACAGCCTATGGACATGTAATCCATATTCCCTCAGAGGCTGTCTTGAGAAGCAGTGGGGGGCAGCCGAACAGCTCTGAGTTGTCAGTAGACTTGACCGTATCTATACTCAACCACAGCCTTTTTGAGGTTAGTTTTATTTTTAAATTCTCAGATCAAGGGTATCAGTGCTAAGGGGCCTGGTTTAGGGTTTTTCCTGATTTAAGTCCCATCTCATGGACTAATACACCTACTGCATTTACTCTGACATGCACACTAATGTGCAAACATCAGAGACCGCCCTCTTCATTTATTTTATTTTCAGTCAAAAATTAAAAGCTATTCATTTTTCTGTGTCATAAAAAACATATATTTAGGAAATTACATTAAAGCCTCAACAACAAATAATATAATTGTTTCCTGCAAAAAACGAAAATAATGTTTTTCCATGCTTCTTGTAAACACTTTTCTATTTAGAAGCTGTTAATCGATTACACTCAATAGTCTTCTCAACAGGTTTCAGTTTTTTAGTTTTCTCATCAATAGCTTCTTAAATAGCTACACACATGCAGTGTTGATGGGTTTTTTCTCACAGTGAAATGATGGGCAGAAACTTTTGGATTATTTTTCATTGAATGAACTCCCTACAGGCCCACTGGCTGCTAGGGTAGAGCAAAACCAAATGAAAATATGTTGTCAGATAAAAAGCCATTATTGATTATTGTAAGTACACTTAAATCAATCTATTTATGACACTCCAGACAATGGCTACAAAATACAATACCCTTCACATTAAATGCATGATGTGTACATAGTTTTATTTATACCAGTGTTTTCTACATGTGTTGTGGACCAGGCACCTTCACCTAAAGGAGTTCCTCACAAGCAGGTCTTAGGAGTATGGCTTGGTGTTAAAGATGTCCACAACCTTTCTGATCCTGTTAAGATTGTATTCTCAAATATGAATCAGGTAAGACATTCAGCTTTTGCACAAGCAAATGCAAGAAAAGACAGTTTACATGCATTGGTACATTGTACATTGTAGTAAATTGTAAGTAGGCTACTGAAATTATTGGTTGATTGGTAACATTGTTGGAGAACAGGCAGGGTTGTAACATGAGATACACTCCACTGCTGACTCTGATGACTTCACCTGAAACATTGACATGTTTATGTAATAATTTTGATTTTGAATTTAGTAGACAAAATTGCACACTTGGATTAAAGTTAGGTTAATGCTCATGTTAATGATGTATAAGTGTTCATATGTGGTCTGGTTTCTCTAGCTGAACTTGATGTATACATGCAATATTGTAACAACTAACTGGGACAGGAGTAGGTTGTAATGCATAACATAAGGAAGGAAGACATACCAACAAACAATAGACACGCTCACATTTCTTACACAAACTCTCTCACATAAGTTATTTAAACAAACATGGAATAAAAACTGTGGTTGCACATAAACATGAGACCTGAACACAGATGTTACATTTAAGGTTGTTATTTGGAAGCATTGTGTTAACATATTTTAATGCAGGTATGTCATGTACAAATATTTTAGTGTACACCCATAGTTTATTTCTGCTTAAATAAGTTGAAAATGTATTTTAGAAAAATGCTTCAAATAAGTCACCCACTATCACAACCTGTCCCTGTAAGTTGAAATAATAAAACACTTTGTATTTGACACTTTGTCAAATTGCTATCCTCCAAAACTTTCTTCACTATTTCTACATATAAAATACAAGAATGTGTATAAAATTCAATAAAAGAATGGGTACCTGCACTAAAATGTTGAAGGGATTAGCACAACCAACAACCAACATCCATGTACATTCAATTAATATGAATCATACTCATTTGTATTTTATTTTCCCTATATGAACCTGGATGTTTTAGACTTGGACTGGAACGTGTGTCTTCTGGAAGATGACAAACAATAGTGAGCAAGGTCCTCAATCAAACTCGAATTTTTTTCACTGATGAAATATTCATTGCGTGTTAGTGAGAAGATATTTTATAAATTAGCTGTGGGTTTCTGAATTATTCTGATCAATAGTGAAAAAGACTGCAGTGCATACAGTTTGGTGACTTTCTGCCTCATCTGTTTGTGTGTGTATTCTTCAGATACCTGGAGCACAAATGGCTGTTCCACCACAAAGAACAACACAGACTTTATCTGCAGTTGCAATCATCTCAGTTTCTTTGCAGTACTTATTGTAAGTGCACACTTCAAATTTGATCATCTTCTGAAAAACAGTGTTCAACTCAATGCCTGGTTATGGGCATGACACTAATTCAGAAAGATTATTGATCCCCGACAGAGTCCTGACGTGCCAGACCCTGTAGATGTTCAGAAACTTCAGTATATCACATATGTTGGGTCTTCGTTTTCTGTGGTATTCACAGCCGTCTCCATTGTGATATTTCTGTGCAGGAGGTGAGTCGTTTTGCTCTAAAAGACATTCAGTGTGGCCATGGTCTATACTGTGAAACTGATTGGTATTTGAATATGATTGTTTAATAGATGAGAGCAAACACAGTTGCATTGTTGCAGTGTCTATTCTGAGGTGTTGCTACACGGCCTTTCTTTTAGCTTGGTGGCACTGAGGACAGGAGTAGAGATCACTATGGTACATGAAACAGCAAACCAAGCTTGCAAATTTACTCTAAACATGTATTAGTAACTCCTACCTTGTTGCACCACATACAGACTGTAACTGTGTCATGGTCTCTGGCTGCATGAGTGCTGCTGGCACTGGGGAGCTATAGTTGCCAAATGCCAACATCTACTGTCACATACTGAAAGAGCATAATCCCCTCCCTTCAGAAACCAGACCACAGGGCAGTATTTCAATATGAACGACCCCAAACAACCTCCAACTGCCTTGTTAAAGAAACTGAGGGTAAAGGTGCTGGACTGACCAAGCACTTCTTCAGACCTAAGCACTATAGAGCCATCTGTGGGGCATCCTCAAACAGAAGGTGGAGGACTCTTACAACCACCAGCTCTGTGATATTGTTAACATGAAACAGGATTTCAGTGACAACCTGCAAAGCTCTAGTGAACTCCAGTGATGGAAAATAATGGTGGCCACATAAAATATTGACACTTGGCACAACTTTGACATTTTCACTAATTCACTTTTGTTGTAAGCGGTTTAGATATTAATGGCTTGTTATTTTAAGGACAAAGCAAATTTACACTGATATCCAAGCTGTACACTGACTACTTTACATTGTTTCAAAGTATCAAAGCTTCGGTAATGTCCAATAAAAAATAAATATTAGAATAAAATATTTACAGAAATATTTACAGAAATGTGAGGGGTGTACTCATACTGTTATACCCTCATGGTGCTGAGAATGGCCCACTACCCAATATAGTCCTATAGTGATCTATTTTCATTTATGAATGAGACAGAAAGCAACAATTTGTACAGCAACATAGATTTTTCACAGGTATTCCATTTCTACCAAGCACATATGTACAGTTGTTTCTGATCAAATGGTAATAGATTGAAGCACAATTTACAGTGTAGCTTCATCTAAAAGCACTGTCTTTCCCTTTTCCATGGAAAGAGGACTTTAAGAGTTTAATGTTAAAATCACCTCATTTCTAACTACAGCACATGTGTACTCTCTTTTAACAGAAAGACAAAGATAGAGCACTCTATCTATATTCATATGCAGCTGACAGGTTCACTCTTCTTACTGCACCTCTTGTTCCTGGCCAGTTCCTACTGGTCCAGTGCAGAAAGGACAGTCTGTCAGTGTCTGGGACTCATGCTGCACTGGGCCCTGCTTGCCACTTTTACCTGGACTGCTACTGAAGGCTTTCACCTGTACTTGCTGCTGGTGCGGGTCTTCAACATCTACATTAGGAGATACCCACTCAAACTAAGCCTGGTGGGCTGGGGTGAGTGGATGAACAACATCTTGAAGCTGTCAAGCCTAGCCCATACTGATTAGAAGAAGAACTAGGGAATTCCCCCGTGACCTGTCAGGATTTAGGATTGATTAGATACATTTTCAAACATATTTTGTTTCTCTCTCTCTCTCTTTTCTCTTCTGTTATTTGTTTTTCCCTGTTTGATGTGTTTGTCTCACTTGGTAACAGGGGGAACAACCCAAGCTCTCGTTAGTTTAGGAAGAATATCTCAGAATCCACCTCTTGTAGATCAAAACTGACCTGACATTACAAGCAACCAGAATTACCATGCTGCTGGCCAAACTGTTTGGACAGGACAGGTTAAAAAGAAATGGGGAAAGACTCAGTAATCCACGTTTGCTGAACTGACCTCAAAAATAATTTAGATCAGAGAAGAAGCGTATTGCTCCATAATTTGTCTGGTATGGACGGGGTAAAACTAGTACTGTAGCGGAAGGCGGGTTTCATGGGAAGCAAATCACTGTGTAGTGTCCGTTTAACAATATAGCGTTTGATGCAGGAAAATGGGTGGAAAGAGTTGCTTTTTGATAGTTCGGTTGGTGGCATGATGCTAGCACAACTTGCGAAGTGACAATGGGGAACAGAATTAAAGCCAAGAAGTAGCAGTTTCTCTGTGCTTCCGTGGTCGCAAAGCAAATATGGGAAAGTTGGTATAGCATTGATTGCTTATGTAAATTAATAACACATCGCCGTGTTTCTGTGTTATTTTGCTATGTCATGCGGTATCGAGATATTATCGTTATCATGGGCCCACCCCTACTACCCATGTTTTAGCCATGTAGTGTGCTTTTATTGTAACACACCTCTTTGTTGCTAGAGAAGTCCAGCTATATGTCACAGTTGAATTACAGTGAATCTTCACCAAGCTTTGCTCTCGTTCTGAACCATGACTCGAGCACGTTGTACTAACATGGTTCAACCTGTGTAATGCATTTAATAAGCATCAGAATGTACTTCAAAATGAGAGCAAAGGATCAGATTGTACTACTGATGTAGACGTGATGTAGACGTAAAGAAACAGAATGTACTACTACAAAATGTTCAACTTCAAGTCTGCAAACATCCACACATACACAAAAAATTAAGGAAATAAAGTAACAAAATGTATTACTATGAAAGGATCAGAATGCACTGCTATCAAATTAACATGAAGAATCCATGCATTATTTTAAACTAATGCTTGTTGATACAAATAATCTTTTAAGATAATTTATTTTACTTTTAGTGACTTCAGGCACAGGAGTAGACATTTACTCAAAAAAACATGGGTAGTTACTGAGTCTTGCCTTTACAGGTCAAACAATTAAGTCTAACTCTAAATGTATCCACAGAAACCGAATGCGGCTCAGAATAAGAGAAAGTGTGAGGTGATGCCGGGTGCTAATTTTAATTGGAGACCTAAAAAAATAAGGTTTCAGTTCAACATTCAGAAATTTTGCAATAAGTCTATTTTTGATTGCCCACATTACAAGAGCACAGAAAATAATTCTAATGTAAATAGATCTTAATTTTGAAAGAAATTGCAGAAAAATGTGGTATACTTTTAAAAGAAGCTGTCTTCTCACAGCTCACCAGCAAGCGTGGGTAGTGTGGGTTGCCACTCTGTATTCAAAGTCATCACAGTTATTCATTTTTCCATTCTAGTCATCAGCTGAACAATAACTCATGTAAGAAATGTTGATTTACCTTATGCTGCATACTGCTGCCACACATTATATGTCAACTGGTGCAATATTCAGTTTGTGTAAATATGATGGTGTAAATATATGAACATGCAACTTTTTTATGTCCTAATATAAAGATTCTACCCTAACCATGCTTTTGTGTCTGTGAAATTTATTTATTGCATTTTCCTGCTGCTGAGTAGTGACACTTTTGGTGTTTGTGCATTTTGAAGAGAGGAATTAAAGCCATTGTACTTTTTCTTGTAGGATTTCCTACAGTAACTGTAATGATCTGCGGCGTGACAGGTGCTTATGGCCAGTACACCCTCACAGGGCCTGTCAGCAATGCTTCTAACCTGTAAGACTTACAACAATTCCAACACTTTCTGTGTCTCTCGTGTATTTTTTCGACTATGACCTTATTTGTGCTTCTTTCCCAACATACAGTTGCTGGATTACTGCTAAGACTGTGAGGTATTTGACAGTGAATGGTTATCTGGGGCTGACGCTAATTTTCAATGCAGTTATTCTGGCACAGACTGTGATGAAGATGCGTCGGATGAAAGTACGTTCCGTCCAGACTGAGAGAAGCGTGAGTAGGTTTTGGAAGGATTGGGCCACGGTGCTGGGGCTCAGCTGTGTTTTGGGCTTACCCTGGGGTCTGATGATCACCACGTATGGACCCTTAAGTCTACCAGGCATTTACCTTTTCACAATACTCAATGCCTTCCAAGGTAAGTGTCAGTATCAGGTAGAGCTTTGACCTACTGCTGCTTTTAGCTACACAATGAATTATCTTTAAGGAAATGTCAGAAAGTCTGTATTAGATCAAGTGTGATGATGTAGGCATTCAGTGGCATGGTGCTTACTGGAGCTTGAAACTAATCTCCTATTACTTGTTAGCATAACTCCAGTAATAAACTAAAGAGGTAAGCATCAGACCTCTTGGCTGTTTGTTGATTGATTTATTTATTCATTCATTGATTTATTGCAGTGTTTCTTCAGTTTGGAAATTGCTGTTTTAGGGCATTGATTACTGATGTTCCTGCAAAGGAATTGATAACACATGATTTTGGTTTCTTTTCAATTAATCTTCCAGGTGTCTTGATGTTCCTGTGGTTATTATCTATCACCTGTAAGTCCAGTCAGGAGGATCAACAATGTACAAAGAACTTATCCATGAGCCACATAAACTCATGATATGGACATTGAATCATTGCGCAACGTGTGCTAAATTGAGAGACGGCACCCTGGAAAGTTTATTACAAATCAGTTTTTTTCCAAGTTAAGAGCTGTGAGCTTTACACACATACTGAAAGAGTTGCGTATTGTTAATAATTCATTATTGGTTAAAGATTTTTTAAAATTATTATAAACGTGTCAAGTTGTGTTTTATTACAATATACTGTAAGGGTCCTCGACTTACAACTGGATGCAGTTCCTCAATGTGTGTCGTACGTCGAAACCCCTTACGTAAGAGTTTACAGTGTTTTACACAGAGGCAATTCCACTGTCAGTCCACCAGAGGGAGACATTCCCCCCACCTGAGACTATGTATTGAATTTATTTTAACTTTTAATCAAAGTTACTTTCACTTTCATTTTTCACAAAAAATGAAAACCACAAATTTTCAAAAGTTAAGTACGTTGTAAGTCGAGGGGCCCCTTTATGTGCAATACAATAATGCATTTTGGAATGAGTACATTGTAAATACTTTTATTTACAATGAGTATTCCAAAATGCAAAAGGCACCAGGTGCTGCCTTCTTAAGGGAGACATGAGCAACGGAAGGTTGCATTCTGTTTCCTGTTTGGTAATTCAGGTTTTTGATGTTAGACTGGTTTTAATATTACGATTTTGGATTATCTGGTTATTTCTATTTGTTAGTACTTTGGACTTTTGCCTGCCTCTCGTTTTTGGGTTTTGGATTTGCTCGGTTTTGCCCTGTTGACCTTTCCATTAAACTGCTTGAAATCTTATTCTATCAGTAAACGCTAACATTGTCATCATAATGACCCAGTGCATGTAAATATAAGTAGACATTGCTAAGCCTTATGTTACAGTGTTATAATAGCAAAATATTGTAATCTATGCAAGTTTCATAGATGTGTATGTCAAAATAAAAGATTAACAAAACAATGTGTCATCCCAAACAAATCGGTTGCTTTATTATTATTAATATAATATTTTAATAATAACATATTAAAGAAATGAATAATTCAAAAACCAAAACCACAGAAGAAAAGTAAGTGAAATGTAGCAGAATGGCTGCTTTTCCATTGTGATAAACTTGTGATAAAGGTTTAGTTTTCTAATGCCTATACAAAAGGACGTCATGAGTTTTGATTGAATGTGGATAGTATGTAACCACTTCTTGCCTGTAATTTAATTACATAATCCACAGAAAACACTGTGATACTGGAAGTAGTGGGGAACCTGAACTACATGTCAAGCCAAATATTGAACTGTGTGACGAATCTCTTTTCAGAAGTGTAAACTCCAAGTTCTCCTGAACAGGGATATGGGGGAAAAATAATCATTGCTTTATTTTGCTGCTTGTATTACTCTCCCATGTATTTTAAGCTGTTTGTCTTGTAGCTCAGATTACCCAATAATCTGCAAATCCGGAAGGGTAGAGTGTTCTGAATGAAGATTCCCATCTGAAGTTAAGAACTAGGCTAAATACACTTAACAGTAATACTTATGAAGCTGTCATTGGCGCCGCCTGCTGTTCCAAGAGTGTAATGCTAGTGTAAAACTGCCGAGTTTACCTCGGCCAAATAATGAAATAATACTAACTAACGCTTGTTTTTCTATGGCCGTTTTTCTCGCTTCGACTTGATTACTCAAGTTAACAGGCCATTCACATCAATTGAGATTTTCTGTGGGGTTTGTAGAGTTTAGTTTTTCTCTTGAACAAATATTTAATGATATATGGTAGAATTAGCAAGGAGTTCAGCTGCTTGATTCAGACCAGTAACTAGGATGTGGCATGCAAATCCGTTTCTTGCTCCCATGTAGTTCCGTCCATAAAATCTAGGTGTGATGAGTAACCAGCACAGATAATGTTTCACCAGGTCGGTCAGCTAATATAGTAATGCTAGCAAGGTTTCTGGGAAGTGTGTGATGCTAACTAGTGCTGGATGCTGTACAGCGATAATCCACAGAGGAACAAGAAAATCATAATCTTAAAGTGTTTTTGAATGCTAGCGTCCTGACGCCAGAGATCAAGGTCACAGTGAGCCTCACTGACGTCACCCTGAAGAGATTGAATAAATTACGTTATTGGTGCCTTTACATTGTACATTATATATTGGTGTAATTCAGCACTGTGTTGTCTCCAATTATTTTTTGTTGCTGTTGTTGCCTTGTGTTGTATTCCGTCAACCTAGCAACAGTCCAGGACCACAAATTAATTTACATACAAAGTTTTATTAAAATACAAAAGTGATGAAAATTAAAATACAAAATATCAAAACATTACAAAAGTATAAAAAGTGCACAAAAACCTCTTTACAGCATTAATTGTACAGACAGAATTGAATAAATAGTATAAATTAGAAAAGACAAATTCATGTTCTGATATCAGTTAAATCTCTCATAAGGCACATTAACATTGACTGTAAATGTACCAAGTAAATAGTTTCCCTGAACCATTCTGATAGCATGTAATGTTAGCTTTCTTGCATTATGCAAAAAAGAAAAGTTTAGTTTGGTCAACATCACTATTGACTCGGTATTGCTGGTGAGATAAAACATTCATTCAACCCAATAACACAATTTAATGAAATGCATATTCAGTCACTGGAATGATTTCCATTGTACCATTATTTTAAATGTTATATCGTCCAAGCATTTTCTTCTTGTGTCAAAACAGCGACTATTTTCTTTCTCCACATTTTGTGTTAAATGAGAAAAGCTACAGTCTGTGTCATGAAGCAGTTATACAAATTGTTTTTATGACATTGTACATACACACTTCCATCCAATGAACATGCAGATGCAAAAATATATTTAAATTTTGCAATTAGCATCATGGCTTAAAGCCTGTAATGAAACAGTTACTGGTGGCCAAATGTAACCCCCCCCCAAAAAAACACATTACAGTAGTAATAGGCACACCAGCACATGTTGAGCAACCAGAGATTACACACTTAACATGCATGCATTTGTTAAAATGCTTTCAGAAATAGAAGCTTCGACAGCAATATTAAATTTTGCATTTTTATTTCTTGATGGAATTGCAAAATGATGAAATAAGGATTTCTGTTCAAAAGCATTTTAGAAATCGCAGCTTGAATCGAATTGAGAAATTGGAAAAAATGCTTTTGAATTAGGTCTCTAATTAAAACAGTAACTTGGATCAAACAAAGAGTGAGAGAATTAAACAAACGTAAAATGTAATGGACAACAAAAAAAACCTGCATTCACATTGTGAATACTGAACGACCCATTCACTGCACTACCAACACATGCAGATCCGGGAGAAACTGATAGGCACAGTATAACCAAATTGCTTTAGATTCAACCCATTTCATTAATGAACTTAGCCCTGTTTGACACAGATGATGACATTTCATGAACATTTTTAACTCATTTCATACATGGGAAACTAGGAGCCAGTGAGGAGGCTTTTGGTGCACCAGTATTGAAAATAAAGATATATACAAACACTACGAAATTCATTGTCATATATTTTACAGTGCCAAAAAAGCATAAAAAAGAAATAGCTGTATTACACATTTTAAGACATTTTGACCCGATTCTGATCCTATTTATATTTACTAATGCCCATGTTTTGCTCCCTTTTGTTTTCTAAAAAAATAGTTTAAAAAAAATCTAAAAAAACAAAAAAAAAAACAGCCATCAACAAAATGCAAGGAAAATAAGTCAATGTTATTCATACACAGCGAACTTGTGGGAATATCTGAGTCTGCCACTGGAGACAAAGCTAGGGAGCCTCAATGAGACACAGGAGGAGGTGCAGTAAATTGGTCACCAATTCTCTTTTATGTCCTCTGGGAGGGGAGAGGGCAGTGTTTTGGAGCTTTGAGATTCTGAAGTGGATGCCAGTGCTGCCTGCTCTTTGGTGCTGCAGCAGGGCTTGAAAAGGCGAGGATCGATAATTACCTCACCAAAACGCCCTTTGTAGATGATCCCACAGCACACTTTTTGTCTGCAAAGACAGAACGTTCTTGAGATTAATATAAAAATTACATATAATGACAAAGCTATCGGCATTTGTTTATTACTCAACACGTCACCTTTTCCAGTAGGACAGGTCAAGGAAGGAGAAGCCAGCAGGGGTTGGACGCCTTTGCTTAGTCTCAATGTCTGAACCGTCGTCAGACTGGTTGCTATGACTGGGAGACTGAGAAGGGGACATGCTGGATGTAGTGCTGTGGGCATCTGAATCTAAAGAGCAAAATGGGGGGGGGGGGGGGGGGGGGGGGGGGGCCGGTTAACCAAAAAGATGAAATTAAGAAAGCAGTGCATTCCAACACCACCTAAACAGCCTGTTCTTTGAGAGGTGAAAAGTTAAATAGGTATATGTTCACATCAACAATTATGCCGACAAATGTCCTTTTAAAACAAATAAATAATGAATGAAAGAAACAAGTCAACCCACTTTGTCGTTTAAATTTATGCAGCTTCTTCAGTTTACTTTTTTTCTTGCCATCAATATTCTTCACTTTTTTAGGTTTTGTCAGCTTGAAGCCAGGTCCTGCTCTTGCATCCACAACCTGAAAATAAATATACATGTGTGTGTATTCATTCATTGATAGATAGAGATAGATAGATAATGTGTATTTTAACGTGGTTTTAGACAACCAAGATTGTAACATCAACCTACATGGCTCCAGTTCTTCTTGGAACCCAGCGGTAATTTTTTCCATCTTTTTACTAGCAGCACACAGGCGTTGCAAATATCCCCAACTCGGTCCTCAGACAAACTGGAGAAAAAAAAGTAGTAGTTTTAAAAGCAACGCACATAACACAGCTCCGGTGATGAACTGACTGGATGAGCAGGAGAATGTGTATGTGGACAGTGGTGTGTCTTTCAGAAAGACCTGCAGCTTTCTGAAAGAGCTCAGTGGAGTTCTCACCCAAAGCACAGTCGGAAGTTCTCCTCATATCTGCTGCTGTCTGTAAACCGGGAGCTGGACGACTTGGTCTTGCAGATACAGCAACCGTCGTGACTGCGATAAATCTTGGACTTATGAAACCCAAACATCTCTCGTTGCTTCTGTAATGAATGTAAACACAAACATGAGCGCGACTGAGCACCATGTTAGCATTAGGCTACATTTAGGCGGGTTAGTCAGACAGGCGGTCATGGTGTGTCAATCACTTTTCAGTCCGATTCCTGCGACTAAATCATTACCGCAGATCTAGAGGAGTGAAACAGCAAGAAAACGAGTATTTGGGTCGGCTGTGATGATAAAATGTCACGCGTCAGCAGCACTGACCTACTTTCACACTTCACAACAGCTGGGTGACAATAACACCGACGCCGTTAAACACATCATAAACTGTCGATTAGACACTCGGTTAATGTTAATTAAAAAAAATAAAACGTATTTTTCAGTTGAATGTTTTTCTAACGTTATACAGCAAGGCACATTAATGCATTCATAAGGATCAAACTCACTGTATTTAGTACGCACTTCTTGTACAACAAAAAGTAAACGATAGATGCACTGAATATAAGTCCATAAATAGTTCAGAAGCACCCCGCACTCAGTGGTAATAACTACTTTCCCCCTCGGTGAATCCATGACTAGCGAAGAACTAAAGCGCGCGCATCTTCCACACGCTGTGTCCGTCCGTATCCATGGAGCCGTTTCGTCGTTTTTACTACAGACGAAAAACATTAGCTCCGGTTTCTGCTCTGGAAACAAAAGTCGAGAGTTCTCCAACATACTTTATCTACATGTAACGTTACATTGAAGACAAATTATAGCAGCGACTTAATAACTGGCGGTTTTGCTCAGACACGCTCCGAGACAAAAAGGGGGCGGGAGGTTTGTCTTTCTTCAACATTTTCACAACAAACTCTCCTCCCGACACAATTCTGCTGCTTTTCACCGCCGCGTCGAGATCAGTCCACTTTTAAATGGTTTCAAGACATGAAGTCCACTCCATTTTTTTCAAACTTTCACCCATGGAGAGCGCCAAATTGTCTTGTCGGACGGAGTTGGCCATTGTTAGGGGAGATAGCTTAGCCAGCTAGCTTAGCGAACTGCCATGCCACGCTCCACATACACGCTCCATTGTTGAATGTAAATAACGCCGTCGCGCACGCTAAAATAAACACACAGCCAAAACAAAAAGTGCACATACACATTGTCCCTAACGTGTCACGTTGTTTAACTTTAAGTTTAAAACCTCGTAAAATGTTGTGCTTACCTTCGGAAACTTTGAATTCCGTTCGCTTTATTCCTGCGCACTGCGCATGTCTTCCTGCAGCTGCAGACAGATGAATGGTGGAGTAGCATTAGCACGTTAATGCTGGAGCAAAATGGTGCGTAGCCCCACCGGAAGTCCATATAAGGAGATAAGCGCCACGGTTTGAACCAAGCTTCGGCCAATCGAAGAAGTCGGTCGTGTCTTTTAAGTAAAGGTGCATCTTGGGATTTGTTGGCAAACGGCCGAACAAAACATTAGCTTTATATAATTCGCAATTGTGAACATGTACTAGTAATACAACTACACGTACATTGTCCATCGTCCTGTAACGGTTTGTAATACAACATGGAAAGCGTAGGAGCGAAAGAGCTATCTAAAAGACAGAAGGAAAAATACTATCGTCTGTAAGAGATAAAGGAACTCAATTTCCCAGACTACAGTGCTGGGAATATTTGTTTGTTTTGAAGAGCGCTGTAAAGAGCGGGAATGCAGGATGAGATTGGAATGAGCGGAGCGTTTCTTGCAGGAATTTCTAAAAGCACAGGGCTTAGACGCCTACCTATTACGCAAACGTAAGACATAACTTCAGGACCATCTAAAATATACAAATAATCACTAAAGTCCTTCACTGCAATATGGCCCATTGTAAGAATAATAAAAGTTCTATTGAACTGCAATAAAGTACATCAATTTGTAGCGAGCAAAATTAGTTTGCATTTATATTACGGTTGAAAGAACGAACCAGGACCAGGAAATAATGAAATCAACGTTTTAAAATAGCAGTTTATACAATAAACATCAGTAAGAAATTATCTAGAGTCTTTATCAGTACTCTATCAAATAACGATGACACCACATCAACATAGAGTTATCACTTTTTTCACTTTTAATACATTGTATACACTGTACACTGTTGCTCACTTATTTAACACTACTTTACACAGTTCTGTTTAAAAAGGTATCAAGAAACAAACAATGCTCATGCCAACTGTGTCTAAAGTGGTGCTGCGGTTCACCGCAGATCCGAATTATATTGGCACATGAATGACGACCTCTAATTAGCTCCCGTCATCCAGACTACAATATATGCTACACTTTAGAGCAGTTGGACAAAAATGTGTTTGATCAGTATGTTCTAAATCTAAATACGTTTTTTCCAGACATATTGCATAGCAGGAACAGATGGACTTATTTAAGGTTTAAATGGAAAGCAACACACGCAGTGCTACTTTTTAATTTTCCTGGGCAATTAGCAAAGGCCAATGTGCAGACCTGAGGGATAAAACAGATGAGGAATGTTGCGTTGCTTATAAGCTAATAGGAATGAATTGTTTAGAGGTATTCATGGGGATGTTTGAAAAATGTAGCTATAAAAAAAGAGTGAACAATAGGAGGTTGTTTAAAATAGAGATTTTTTTTCTTCTGATTACATTTGTGCATCATTCACAAGACCTATTGTACATTCTAGTGGATCATATTCTAACCTCATCATGTTCTAATGGAGATTTGCATACTATATTTAGGGAATGACAAGCCCACTGCCAATGTTTTAAAAATAAGAGCATCTTTTTCTTCTACTGAATTTTTGTGAGGTTTTTCAAAAATTACAACATGAAGTTCCCATGAGTTATACTTATAAAGCATACTTCTACATCATTTGCTTTTGAGCTCTGCATTGTGACAATATGGATTAGATAGACCACAGAGCAAGCAACTTGACAAACATATCAAAATAATACTGTTCTTCTTTGAAAATATATGACCAGTTTTCTTCCTTGTTTTCCTTGTAAATATAGCCATTGTCAGCAGTTCACAATAACAATGAAAATATTGAGCTTTCAATAAAACAGTATAGCACAGGTGGGTGTTTTTTTTAAACATTTTGTGAAAAGTATGGATCATAATACAAAACATATCTTAAATGTCTAACAACAACATCATCAAGGATAAAAATAATGACACATTTTGAAAAGGCTCATTGCACTTAATATATGGCAAACATGACAGTAGCTTTAATGTAAGCCAGATTTAGTCCTTTTATTCAAGTCTCTCCACATAAAAAAGCAAACTAGTTCATGGTCCTCACTCATCTGCCTGGTTTAGGTCTTACATCTTCTTCAGAGCGGGTGAAGGAGGTTTTATATTCCGATCCCTTTCACAAGAGAGGCCTCCAGAGTAATGTTGAATTCTTGCAAAGTCTGTAACACTCTGATTAAAGAATTAACCAATGAATGGTCTTTTAGTAGTGCCGTGTCCTCATACATCTGTGCTGTGATTGGACAGTCAGCCAATAGGGCTATCCAGTGATGGAGCAAGTGATCTCTGCAGGAGGTAAAAAAAAAAACCCCAAAAAACATTGTTTTTTACAATCCCATAAAATAAAAGAACAGGAATAGGATGTTTTTTTCATGCAGGTATCTAATCATGCTCATTATAACACAGGGTGCAATGTTATAATGTTATATCTTAAGTCTATTCTTTAACATTTTAGATTGCACACTGAACAGATCACGTTCTATTAAAGGCACAGTCATGAATGTATCCACCTCATCTATATTTCCTGCATCTGAAGCATACAGTAAGTTGGCATGGGCAATAACTGCCCCATACTTTCAAAGTACAGTAAGTAAA
Organism: Lepidarchus adonis; assembly: GCA_037576955.1. Classification (NCBI taxonomy): domain Eukaryota; kingdom Metazoa; phylum Chordata; class Actinopteri; order Characiformes; family Lepidarchidae; genus Lepidarchus; species Lepidarchus adonis. The sequence continues at coordinate 4,169,107 of JBBIGC010000039.1, forward strand.
GGGAAAAGTATAAAATTATTGTCTGTGACATTCTCAAGCATCCTTAATGTAGCAACAAGAGATTAGGGTGAAAGACAGCAGAATTTCATAGAACAAGATCTTAGACTTACCTGGCTCCGAGGCACACAAGCATCTGGAACTTTCCATCTTTGCCAATGTTTCTAGGTGTGCTGCTGATTGCATGCATGAAGCGGCCGAAATGGCGCACCCTCGTCTGATAGTTCTCGTCCTGAGTCACCCGATTCTGCTCAGCACTCTCAAAGTAAAGCTGTGCTTTTTCTGAAAAGTCAAGAAATTATAAACACATTACCTCTATTTAGAAATATTGGAACACACTTCAAAAGTAATTAAAGTAAAATTCAGATCTTTTGATTACCCAGAAAATCCCAAATGAAAACATTCTTGAAGAGGCGTGGTGACTTGAAGCCATGCTGGAACACCTGCTCCAAAGCCCAGACCAGGCCATACTCTCCACAGAGCAGCAGAGTAAGACTACCCCTCTGAAATCAGACAGAGAAATGTGCTTACTTCATGTACTGTGACACTGTGTCAAGAATAAACATTTTATTTCCCCAGGAGGACCTTAGTTCCACATATTTCCTTACTCAAACACACCTCTTTTAAATTGTCCAGCAGGTGTGCTTGTGCAGGGAAATCACCAGAACTGAATACCTCTGCAAAATGTCAATCTCTGACCCCTTACCTCTTTTTCTGGCTTATGAAAGTGTTTTACAATGCCATTGATTGCCTCTCCTACTCCTTCCTGGATCTGACCTGTGTTTAGTTCTAGTACAGACACAAAAAAACATGTCTACTATACAAGGTCATGTTGTGGCATACAGCCAAATACATGTTTCATAGTGAAGATTTATAGTACTCCTTTTTCTTAGCCTGTTGCTAAAGTTACTCACTTGGTTTGCTGTTTGGTGAGATTGTAACAAATCGCCGCATCATCCCTGGAGACTGCTGCATGGGAGGAGTGCGGCACATTCTGTCCTCACTTTCAGTGCTAGCAGTCACCAGCTCACCAACCAGAATCCTCTCCAAACTGCCATCATCCACCCCTTTTCCCAACCAGCGGCCGCATGGGAACCTGAACACAAGTCTAATACTGTAGTTTCCATTCTAAATTGTCCAGGGATAATTGACCTGTCCATGTTTTGACCTTCTTTTGAAGGAGTTGCTGTTAATTTGGATAAGCATTACAAATTGTTACCAAAAATTCTTTTCAACCTAAAGATAAGTTGCAGGATAATTAACAAAAAATATTCCCCATGCAGTAAGAACAAAACTCAATGTTATGTATATACACTTCATTGAATTAATTGGAATTTTTGCCAAAGTTCTGTAAAGCTTTTCAACAAGCAGTTGCTAAATATAATTTTTTATGCAGAACATGGGTAGGTCGTAGTGATTGGCAAATCTGTTTTTTTGTGCTTACTTGTAAGTGTGTCCTGTGATCCCATTGCGAACCATTACACACTCCACCAGCCACTTGGCGTACAGTCCTGAGTTATCATGGCCCATCTGCACTGTGGTCAGCTTGCCCAGGTTCTGGCACTTGGGAGACACACAAATTTTTTTTTGACAATTTGCCTCGCTAGCACAGTCCTGATCTGCATCAAACACAACTTTAGGTAATTACAATCCCCAGTGGATTGGGGCTTCTGTAATCTATTACACAAATCTGGACATATACAGCATAATTTTCTATTTGAATATTTTGATGCCTGCAATATTTCCTTACCTTGCTCATGTAGTCCAGTAAAACACACACACACACACACACACACACACACACACACACACACACACACACACACACACACACACACAC
>JBBIGC010000039.1:4195094-4212096 GCA_037576955.1 Lepidarchus adonis
TATCTATCTATCTATCTATCTATCTATCTATCTATCTATCTATCTATCTATCTATCTATCTATCTATCTATCATATTACAGTGTGTACTTTTTTAACTACATTAAGCCACGTTAAACCTTTTATTTAACTGTTTCAAATTGCTACTGTGGTGTTAAACGAAACAACGACGCAAAAAACTACATCTCCCATAATGCACATTGCGGCAAGCGGAAGTTCGCTGGAGAAAATTTGGCGCTGATCTATCCGGCCCGTCCAGGCTCCTCTTCCTTTCGCGCCGGTAGCCGGAGAGCCGTGCGTCCATGTGCGCATTGCTTCGGACTTCATAGATCGCTGATCCCTTCCAAATCCGAGCCAGACCCAGAACCTTGTTATGGATCCTAACTCCCTGATCGAGGCCCTTAGGGGCACGATGGACCCGAATTTGCGCGAGGCCGCCGAGAGACAGTTGAATGAGGTAAAGCGCTGCTGTGCTGTGGAGGGTGATGGTGATGATGGTGGCAGCAGGGCTTTGGGGCCTTCACTCAGCAGGATAGCATGGTGTCGTCAGCCGCGAGTGTGCATTTCTTCTGCCACCTTGTTGGCTGGCACTGCTACGCGGACTCATATCACGTCAGAAAGTAGCGTCTTCAATTGACAGGGGGCAAGTTTATGATCCGCGCTCTCTCGTTAGGCCGCTGATTTCACTCCCGCCCCGCTGCTCGGCGCCCGGGTTTAGCGCTAGCTCGCTGCGTTGCTTACTGTTGTGCTAATTTTGCCGAAGCACACGTTCAGGAATTCTGTTTTTGTTGTATGGTGTATTTTTATTGTGTAACTCTAGATTGAGTATGTTTGGGGTAGTTTTATCGGCACGTTTAGCTTGTTAGCTTGTTGAAGTGTTAGCTTGTGGCGCTAAACTTAGCAAACTTAGCACAGCCGCTCACGTGTCATGGTGGCAGCGCTGTTGTCGTTGTTCGTTATTGCCGGGAAGAAGTATTTGTGGGTTTCAGAACAACAGTAACGCTTGTCTATATGCGTCCTGGACGAAGTGGGAACAACAGCAAAGCATTTTCGGGTTTTTAAGGCTCCATGCGCTGCGATGTCGGTAGTTTCGAGTGTGAGGCCGATGTTTAGCTGCAGCTGTATCTACAAACATTTCCACACGAACCAGTCAGTCAGCTGAAGGTAAAAACGAGCACATTCAGCCTGGGGCAAAACGGGACTGACTTGTGGAAATTCGGTTTCTATTCTATTACCAGTTGAGAAAATGTCGCGTTTGCGGCGTTTGTGTAGCTCCGATTCGCTGTCCATCTGCTCAGAAATATCGAAACAGTTAATGGTGCTGAGTAATAGGGGTGTTTATGAAAATATCTTTCGTTTCTCTATATTTAAAATAGTCGATCACACTCTTTAGAAATTTCACTACACGCCAATGAGCGTATTTCGTGGTTTTACACTGATTATACTGCTTGTTGCTGAAGTAACACGTGTCATAACACTTAACACTCATCCACTGGAATGGAAAAAATGTAAAAATATATATTGTTATAGTTTTTGTTAACGTTTTAATTTCACATATGGTGATTGGGAGGAACATAAAGGGTTAGTCAGCGATAAACGGTACACGCTGGATGTGCTGAGCACTAGGTGAGGTATGCTGTGTGGTGTCCAGGGAAAGGTCACTGCCAGGAGTGTGGGTCAGCACCAGTATAGATTGGGCTGTAGAGCCACACAGTACAGTCCCATTCATTCATTGTTTATTATGTGTGATCTTTTGACCTCATCTCAGTTGTGGCCGACTAATGGACCGCTCTTAGGCCATTAAAAGGAATACTTAGCAAGTCAACACGGACACGGTTTGAAAAGGGGGGGGGGGGGTTGATGCCTGCTGCAGTCTCCAGTGACAGTCCCCATGCTGGCGGGGGTCCACGCCGTCCATGTGGCCCACAGGCTTGGATTCCTGGGTGCTGACACATTCAGAAGGAAAGAAGGAGGGCGAGAACACGCAGCAGTGACCTGACATTTCAGTACATTTCATTGAACATTGTTATTCATGATGATACCTTCTTACCAGTAATGTCAATACATAGTTTAAAATTGTTTTAGTCGGGATGGCAGACTGCTTTATTTGTGCTGCCTATGAGAGTCATGTATTTAAATTATTAAGTCTATTTTTATACAACTTGTGTGTTGTTTGTGTCTATAGTTATATATCACCGTATCAATACCATAGTAATTAATATCAAATTAGTCCTGTGCAAAAAGAAAAGGCACAGTTAGTATAACTGTTCACCTCAATACATGTGGCAAGTTAAGTGGAGCATTTTTACTCAGATTTACTGGAATAGTACATTTAGATGCTATTTACAAGTCTGCCTACACTCCAATGAGCGTATTTTGTGGTGTAGTGAAACACTGATTATACTATGCTAGTTGCTGAAGTAACACGTCTTATTTACATAAATGTAATCTTTTTTTAATTTTACCCATTACAACAACTGAATGTGCCAGATGTGTGGTGTGCATGTTTATTACCTACTTTGAATTGAATTTCACACTGAACTACGCACGCCTTTGTCAGTCCTTCCTGTATTTGTGTAAAATTGAAATAAAAAGTAGCCCATTTAAATATAAAAAACACAGTTGAAGCTTGGCAGTTGTAGAAAAGTACACAAAATTAGGCTTTGTTGCCATTATGTTTGTTGCCATTTTAATGGTGCTGTCCTCAACGGTCTTTGCAGAAAGAGCCATTTTTTTAATTTTGTGAATAATTTCCTATTTTTGAATTTGGAGAATAGATTCTCTGATTTTTTTAATAAACAATAATTTTCTGTTTTCTGTTTGTGAACGGCTTCCTCCTCCTTACGATCTTATGAGTGGCTTCAAAACTAGCAGCGCAAGTTTTTGTTGTTGTTTCTTGAAAGTATGTTTGCTTAGCTCAACTTTCCGTAGCAGTTCTGATATCTCTCTTTCACCATTTTTAGTTTGGTGTTTTTCAGAAATTGCTGAGTGCTTGAATAGAAAATTTGTGTCAACTTTACATTTTTGTTGTTTGCTAATTTCTCACCACATATCAAACACAGCGTCGCTGGCAGTGAAGGACTCGGTCTGTGCAGAATAACTCTTTTCTTCAGGGATTTGTGTTCATGGTCAGTTTACCTGCACACTCCTGCAGCGGCTTCTTAAGAAAGCGAGGGCTTTTGACATGGATGTATATAAATGCACACATTAGAAAAACTTTTTTTTTTTTAATTCAGTGTTAACATATCAACCTTAACTCCAAGATAACTGTTTAAAAAAATAAACAAAAATAAAATATAGAATTTAAAAATGTAATTATTTTTTAGATTTTTTTATTTCTTTTGTCAAGGCCAAACGGAGCCACAAAAGAAGGCTGAAGAGCCACTGATTGCTGATCCCTGGTCTAGACAAACAAATATTAAGATTTGAGTTTTTGGTTCCAGCCTATTATTTGCACCTGATATGCCTCACTCCATCAAAAGTTGAGACTAGATTTGCTAGGCCAATAATTGCAGAGAAATATAACATTTTATTTCTGTAGGGGTACTAAAGCAGTAAACTTAATATTGTGAAAATGACGTGGTAACCCTGCGACATCTAAAGTACATAAAATACCCGTCACATTGAGCATCTGTGTCATTGTAATAAGCTCTTATCAGCTGTTGCTGATGTGATTGAAGGCTGCAGTTGTATAAAGCTGTTCATTTGTGCTCAGTGCTACCGAATTGAATCAGTTTCTTGACATTATTTTATAAGCAGTTGCTGTAAAAATGTTTATAAAAGGTATTTTTTTCCTTACAGGGCCATGCTCAAGTAAACTTCACATCCACGCTACTGCAGGTGACCATGTCAGAACAGCTGGATTTGCCCGTGCGACAAGCAGGTACACGTGTCTCCAGACATTCGTCTCTTTTTTGTTTATACTCTCATGACTGTGAAATGTCGGACCTCAATATCTGACCTGTAAAAAATAGTGCAGTAATACTGAGCTGACGAGTTCTATCCACATGTTTATGTATCAGATCAACACATCTTTTCAGGAGTTTCCTATAGCCACAGGCTTACGAGCATATGGAGCACAGACTCAGTTGGAGCTTGTTTTAAACAAATGGACACTTGTTGGTTATTTTATAAATTGTTTTGTCATTTGTAAAAACCTGAGCGGTTATGGTAATTTATGTATTTTCTAAGAAATGGATTCTTTAAAACCACCAGGAACTAACTCCTGTTCTGCTATAAAACTTCCATTCTTCACGTTTCATTAGACACACTGTCTAAACGCTCATTACAAAGTAAAATAAAAACTCTTTGACCACATTCCTCAAATGGTTTGTGTGTTTTAAAAATACCTTGTTGGTTTGTGTGTTTGCTTTAGAAGTGGCTTTGGGGTTTTAAAAGACTTCACATTCGTCACATACTTTCTGTATTTATCATCACATTATTACCATGAGTAATCGTTACATCTGCTCTGTTACAGCTCCCACACCTCGCAGTACTTTTCTTCTTTACAGAATCAAAACATTGGAGCTTTTTTGGAGAAAAACAAAGCACGTTCTCTGTGGCTAGGATGTGTCCCGCAGGCTTTTCACTGACAGTCAACACGCATCTCGAGGCCGTTAGCCATTGAGGGCAGATTTCATTTCGCTTATTGTTGCTGTTGTGGTGACGGTGGCAGTGGTGGTCGTGGCAGCTGAGTCTGCTTGGTGGCAACAGCTTTAAAAGCTGGAGCTGTGAGAGCCCCTCCGCCTCCTGCATGGTCTCTTAATGAGCCTCCGTCACGGTAAGATCAGCCACCGGAAGAGGAGCATGAGCACGGAGACGCTATCTGAGCCCTGAGTATCACAGCTTCTCCTTGGTTTAGAATGTAGAGTGGGGTTGTAAAAAACTGGGACCTCACAATGATTTGCTTTGATTTTTAAAGGTAGAAGTTAGTTGCATATTAGTCTCAAATTGTATTTATGATTACGAAATATGTTAATTTCTAAAGTTATGTTTCTCAGCTTGACTGTACTGTTCTAGGAAAGACTTTTATTTGGAAGATAAGTTTTACATTAGGGTTCCCCAACTCTGGCAACTCTCTTCAAAAACGATCACCATACCTTTGTGAGTTGAACTGAGGGGGAGCCCTGGTTTACATGATATGGAGGATTTAGATTTTGCATCATATTCATAATCAGTCTTTGAAAAACCTACTGAATGGTTCTGCAGGGAAATGTATTGTATGCAAGTCCTGCATGAGACTGATGTATGAGTATATTATGACAACTTTACACTGAGCTCTTCTGTGTTTAAAAATAAACCCAGATAAAAAAAAAGATACTCTTTTATTATTGCATATAATGATTCAGTTGTAATTAAAAATATGTATTAATTTATTAGCAACATGATGCCTCACTGCATCTTAATAACTTTAACATTTCCATGGACTAAGAACAGAAAACTGATCAAGTTCCCGTCAAGCCAGTTCTGTGTGTGTACAAAGGGCCAAGCTGGAGTACAACCATCTCATTTTAGGACAGACAGTTAGATTGGGGCTGGAAAGGGACACTGAGGGAGCTGCTTGTTCAGCAACTGGAAGGATTAACCTCATCCGGCTGCATTGTTACATCCAAAGTCAGCAGTCTGTGATCAGATTCACTCCCATTAAAACCATCCCATCCATTTTTTTTACTGGAGTAGTCGTGCACACAGAACGAAGGGTTGGGCTGGTTAGAGACTCGCATCACACAGTTCTTTCACATTTCACATGCACAGAGGGAAAGCCCTTAACTCTTTACATTAGTGTTGCCTGGACTGCAGCACTTATTTCCACATTAAATCGGCACTGCAACACCGGCTGTTGTCACATGACAGGAGAAGTATACTTTTGGGGGGGAGGGGGGTGACTATGTGTGTGGAGATGAACACAGAGACACTCTTGATGGACTTGCACACCTGCTGGTCTTACTGCTGTGCTGATGCAGAGAGCATCCTATATCTCAGCCTTTCCGCAGTTGCGAACACTCAGAACACAAGACATATTCCGTTTCCATCATCACTGGCTTTACTAATCTTTTGTTTATGATCAGAAGGGTGCAGTCGTCTGACTAAGGTACAGTTCCTGCTAGGGCTTTATTTTAGTCCTCCATTTTTGAAAACATGCTCTACCTACATTGTTTATGAATCCTCTGGAAATTGATTGGAGTTGATTGAGTTATTAATGGCTGGATGAGCCAGAAAATAATCTGCATAGCAGTAAAAACGAAAGTCTAAAAAAAACAAAAAATAAAACAGATCCCGTGACTGGAGTGGTTGACTGTCTTCACTCATGTGATTACTTGTCTTTAATTATTATTATTTTAATTCCGTTAAATTAACCATTGTCTTTAACTGAATTAAAAAGTATTATCTCATGCAATGCAGTTAGTCAGGACACAAGCTTTTACAAGGTATTTATTGACTAATTGTTTTTTTCCCTGCCTTTGTAAATGCTTAAACTCCCCAGGTCTCTGTAAATCACTGTAAAGTTCTTTAATTGTTAGTGTTACAGTTTTGAATTTTAATTATCATTAAACCTGTGATTTGAGGAGCTAGCTGCCCAGCATCACTCTAAGTTAAGCAGCGTCCATGCAGACACAGCGTGCAGTGTGGGGTTTTGTGAAACTGGTGGAACCGCACTGCCAAGATTTACCAGCCTTCCAAAAACCCCAAGCCTAAAGTGTGGTCCTATTATTATTATTATTATTATTATTATTATTATTGCTATTATTAATCTGATAAGTTTTCAGTGATATAAACTGTTGCTTTGTTTCTATCTACTTTTGTTAAAAATACAGCCAGCACCCCACCCCTTCTTTTTTGTTTTTTGTTTTTTTGGCCTTCGCGGCCTCATCCATACCCATTTATTATTGAGGACGTAATATATTATGTACCTGTATTTGCCTATTTTTGAGGTCAGTAAATACTTGAACTCTTAGGAAGTCTATATGTTTACTTTGCTGTCAGGGAATGAACATTGTAAACTCTGTTTTGATATTTATTTATTTATTTATTTTTGCATTATCATGATATTCTGAAATAACCTACAGTCTTGTCATTATTGTTAATAAGACTTTATACAGCACTCCAACCTATTCTATTGTATTATTTTTAATGCTTATGTACACACTATTTTTGGAAGGTTTTTAAATATGTAACATCTTAAAAATAATTGAATATGTAAATCAGAACCTTCAGAAGGTTTTCAGAACATTTACAAAAAATGCAATATTACCAAGTAATTCCCAGTAACCCAGTGACCATAATTATTTCAGTCACTATAATCATGAGATTTTCCTGCTATTACATCTAAAGTCACAACGTCAAATGATGTACAGGTCACTGTAGTTCCTGCAGTTAATGAACTCTGTGTCTCTAAATTTGGTTCAAAATATGAAGCTTTCTTATGACTGTGGTGATATTCTCTTTGCTAATGCAGGAGTGATCTATTTAAAGAACATGGTCACACAGTTCTGGAGTGAAGGTGAAAACACGAACAATGAAACGCCTGCCAGTAACATCCCTGAAGAGGACCGCCAGTTCATCCGAGACAACATCGTGGAGGCCATCATCCACTCTCCAGAACGTATCAGGTAACCTGGCCTTTGGTCACAAGTGACCCTATACACACATGCTCACACTCTACAGAGGAGTGGATTGTTCTCTTCTGTGTTTTAACATCTTTCTCTTTATTAATCTGCTCAGAGTGCAGCTCACCACTTGCATTCACCACATGATTAAGCATGACTACCCCAACAAATGGACAGCCATCGTGGACAAGATTGGTTTCTACCTGCAGTCTGACAACAGTGCCTGCTGGCTGGGCATACTGCTGTGCCTCTACCAGCTGGTGAAGAACTATGAGTAAGATCATGCTCTAATAAACTCTAATAAAATAAACAAATCAATTCTTTGAAAATGATACCAGCCTTAAACAATTGGCATAGTTTCATCATAGTTTTGCACTGAAGTTACAATAGTAATTTATCAAAGAATTAACAGTGTGTTCTAGCCCCAAGTTGACATTGCACAATGTACTCATACTGCCAAGTTTCAGACATGGTATAATTAATTCCTTTACTTGTTAGCTATTGTATCTTCCATTTTGAAACTATGATGGACAGTGCTCGGTGTAAAGGAGTATTCCAGATGTTTTGTTCATTTTTTACAGGTACAAGAAGCCTGATGAGCGCCAGCCACTGATTGCTGCCATGCAGATCTTCATGCCCATGCTGAAAGACCGTTTTATCCAGCTGCTGCCAGACCCTTCTAGTGATTCAGTGCTGGTGCAGAAACAAATTTTCAAAATCCTCTATGCTCTCTTTCAGGTACCTTGGGATTGAGAGTTCATGCTAAAATGTTGGAGTTAGGATGATGCTTTATGTAAAATGGAGCTTTGTTGTAACGGATTCTTTCCATTACAGTATAATCTCCCTCTGGAGCTGATTAACAGGCAGAACCTGACTGAGTGGATGGAGATTCTGAAGACTGTAGTGGACAGAGATGTTCCTCCGGTGAGGACCTGTTTGTTTCAGTGGGAGTAGCTGGCTGCAGGTGGGCGGTGTGCGCGGTGTCTCGTCTGCGTTCAGTGCGGTCTCCAGTCTGTGTTTTACAGGCTGTGTGGCTGTGCTCACATCACACCTGCAGCCACAGAGCCACCGGAGATCATAGTACTGGCTTAGTGATGTCTCTCTGACTTTATACCACTCGCCAGCCTCCAATCTCTCCTACAAAAAGTCTGGGAGTGTTTCTGAATTTATTTCAAAATATGTTAAAAAAATGTTCAGTTCTGAGTTGTCCAGTCCATCTCCTGGAACCTGTTCTTCTTCTGCCCTTGCCTTATAATAACTTGTACCTATTCTAACACATTTTTAACAGGGTTATATTGTAAATTAGTGTATTGGTTGGATTGTGTATACTTCAGCACAGGAAAACCTAAAGAAAATAATGCAGGGCAAGGCTACTTCATGGCCAGAAAAAGTGTGTTGTACAGCACTCTAGTATAAATGGCAATATATGAAATAACCCAAAAATGATAAATTACTGACAACTATACAGCTCAACTGATTTTTTAAATGTTGAACTGACTGTCAACGCATGTGAATGTTGATCCCCAGGAGACCCTGCAGGTGGATGAAGATGAGAGGCCAGAGCTTCCCTGGTGGAAGTGTAAGAAGTGGGCCCTCCACATCCTGGCCAGGCTTTTTGAGAGGTACAGCACGCCCTCACTTTCTCACTCTTAGATCCCAGCGTTCCAGCTCCGCTCTGGGAAACCGGAGGTTGAGCTCTCGTTTGTGACTCATGGCTGAATTACCAGCCCACGGCGAACAGTTGGAAATGCTGAACTGGTTATTTTTAGTCAACTTTTTGTGTTTTGAAAGTGTAATCTGACATGTACAATCGTTTTGCTTTGTCTCATAGATATGGTAGCCCCGGTAACACGACCAAAGAGTACACCGAGTTCGCAGAACTTTTCCTCAAGGGTTATGCCGTGGCTGCTCAACAGGTAGGTGATATGGATGGACAAGGTGTTGTTCAGCGGTCTCGTTCAGAGTTATGTTAAAGCTCAATGTTCTGTGTATTTGCATCTTCACAGGTCTTGCTGAAGGTCTTGTATCAGTATAAAGAGATGCAATATGTAGCACCCAGAGTTCTGCAGCAGACCCTGAACTACATTAACCAGGGTATTGCCCATGCCATCACCTGGAAAAACCTTAAGCCACACATTCAGGTAAGGGTATTTAGTGCAGATTACCCTGATTGTCCATAGACTGGCTTTAATCTGCACTATATAATTACACTAGTTTGCAAGAATATTATTCAGTATTTATGATTCAGTATACATAGAGCACTCTCAAAACCACATTTAAACATTTTATTATGATAATGTTTGCTTGCTTGCTAGCTTGTTAAAGTGACAGGTTCTCAGTAAATAAGTAGTTTTTTCATTAAACTTCTGGACGCTCATGTTTGTCGTCACTGATTAGGTGATTGTCCTGATGAAGAGACCATTCAAGGGACAAACACGTTTACTTTTTTTTCTAATGAGTCTTCTTGCTTTAAAGTCTAGATTACATTCATAGAAACATACCCAGATCCGGTTTTCCAGCTTTTCCCATTTTTTCCTTGGACCAGAGATAAGAGTATATTTGAACATTTCTTACTGCAGGGCATCATTCAGGACGTGGTCTTCCCCCTCATGTGCTATACAGACAGTGATGAAGAATTGTGGCAGGAGGATCCCTATGAGTATATCCGTATGAAGTTTGGTAAGGACACTGATTTTTGCAGACTGACAAAGTGCATTGAGCCTCAGTGAAGCCTCAAATTTATTACTGTTTTTAATGGCTCCTCTCCTTTAGATGTGTTTGAGGACTTCATATCGCCAACCACAGCCGCCCAGACCCTGCTCTACACCGCCTGTAACAAAAGGAAAGAAGTGAGTGCTTGCAAAGCACCATCTGTCATAAAGAAGCCTGGCATGCTGCTGCTTAGCCACACTTCCAAGTATAATATGTCTTATTGCCAGCATACTGATGTATTCAGTCTGCACCCTGCTGCTCTTATAGCATCATTGTTGGGCTTTTGCCAAGGCTGCCTAGAAAGGAAACAAGGATGAGTTTATGAACATTTGTCTGTTGAAAGAAAAATGTTGCTCTTTATTATTATTATTATTATTATTTTTGCTACAGAGGGTGTGTTTCTTCTTCTTCTTCCATTGTAGCCTTTTCATGTATACGTTTTAATGTATAGTGTTTTAAGTAGGGCTGCAACTAACGATTATTTTGATTATGGATTAGTTTGACGATTATTTTCCGATTAATCGGATAAAAATTAAACTCTTCTTTAATTTGATGTATTGCTTATAACATTATAAAACCTTAAATCAGGGTATTATGTATGTATAAAAGTAAACTTTAAAAAATGCAAATGCCACATATAGAGTTTAATGATCTTAAATGAAAGAAATGAAAAATTGTTTTTGAACAGTAAAACTTCTCTAAATATCCAAAATATAAATAAAAAGTACTCATTATATTCACATTATGAATTAGGACAAAAACATGCTGAATGACATTAAGCTGCAGAATTTGTTGAAATATCAAAATATACTAGCCCACCAGCTCCTGGCTCTCTGGTTAAGAACCGATTTACAGAACCGAAATAAAAACAAAATGAGTGGCTACCTGGTACCGGGTATTTTCACATCGGTTTTTATTTGGAAAACCCTCCATAGCTCTGGCTTTGACGGTATTTGGAAATATTATGCCACAGTGATGGGGCAGGACCATACAAAGTTTGTACCATTTAGTAATTGAAATTAATTCAAAGTGCCAACAATGGCAAACAGATATTTGCCATATTAACTTTTTATACACTTCTATATTTATTTACCTCAAGTCAAAGTTCATTCTATGAAGAATTGCTAAAAATAAAGGAAAGCAGTTAGTTAACAATATTGTTATGTCTTAGTTTATGAACAGAAAAATTCGTAACCTTGTAAAGTCTTGTGTTGAATTTCTCTTTATATCGGCTGTTGGTGAAATGTAAAATTTGCAGATGTGGCATAGTCTTACTCTTAGTATATCACGCTGGTGTACATAGACCCTAGTCTGTTGAGTAGTGAGTAAACTGAACTGCTGGCTGCTGGGAAGCGGTGTGTGTAGTGTCTATCTGCATTTAGCGCAGCCTCCAGTCTGTGTTTTACAGACAGTGTGGCTGAGCTCACACAACACCAGCAGCCACACAGCCACAGGAGATCATAGTACTGGCTTAGTGACCGTTTACCACTTGCCAGCCTCCAATTTCTCCTACAAAATGTCAGAGTACAGTATTTGTAGGCCTGTGCTGTAGTTATGTTCAATCTGTTGACTTTCGTGTGATACAGGTGTTGCAGAAGACCATGGGATTTTGCTATCAGATCCTAACTGAACCCACCTCTGACCCCCGCAAAAAGGATGGTGCTCTTCACATGATTGGCTCTCTGGCTGAGATTCTGCTGAAGGTATGTTTTAAAGAAAGCTGAATTAAATCTCACTGTGGTAAAATCTAATATTTAGCAGAGATTAGCTTTGATTTGTTTAGATTGTTGAATCACATTACGATGTCATATCTGCTCTACAGAAAAAGATCTACAAAGACCAGATGGAGTTTATGCTGCAGAACCATGTCTTCCCTCTCTTCCGCAGTGAGCTAGGTTACATGAGAGCAAGGGTGAGTAGAGTTTAATATGTAAACTTTCTGTTCAAATTAATCAAATTCCAAATGTGTGGTTGTACTTTAGATAAAGATACCAATACTAAAATCTGATACGAAATGGCAATTTGAATAAATTATTTTTAAATAGCATTACTGGGAATCTCACTACCTCCATATTCCTAATTTCAGGCCTGTTGGGTTCTGCACTACTTCTGTGAGGTGAAGTTTAAGAGTGATCAGAACCTGCAGACAGCACTGGAGCTGACCCGCCTCTGCCTCATCAATGACAACGAGATGCCTGTCAAAGTGGAGGCAGCCATTGCCTTGCAGGTCCTCATCAGCAATCAGGAGAAAGGTAGAGGTTCTACTACTTTTACTATCTCTCCGCATTCTTTTATAATCCCTTAAGCTTCAGCATTCACAATCGTCAAATTGGCTTCACCAAGTAGCATTGCTTTCACAACTACTATCTTTGTTTGAATTGAACACTAGTTTGGTACCTTAGTTTAGTTGGTTTTGACTGGTAACTATAACCTTAAATACACTAGATGGACAAATATGTACCTTTTCATAAAGTGGTAGAGATTAACAAGGAGCACACTATGCTGAAGAGTAAATAAATAATGTGTTATTTTAATGGTATGAACTTGCGTTCTGTGTGTTGGGAAGTGAGCTGTTTGTCTTGTCTGAGCACATTTTACTTCCTTGAATTTTGCTTTTCATAAAGACAATGGTCTAAAAGGTGAAAGTCACACTTTGCACAAATGCTTTCATAGTGTCTTGAGTGCTGCTTGTGATGATGATTTTTTCCCTTGCAGCCAAAGAGTACATCACCCCCTTCATCAGGCCAGTGATGCAGGCTCTTCTCCAAATTGTGCGTGAGACAGAGAATGATGACCTCACTAATGTAATACAGAAGATGATCTGCGAGTACAGCGAGGAGGTGACCCCTATCGCTGTGGAGATGACCCAGCATTTGGTAAGGCCCTTCAGCTGTTGACTTAGTCACTGCTCCTTAAAGAGGTTCTTAATGATTCATTCCTAAGGATATTTCAGTATGTAGACCTGAGTAAGTTATCATTCAAATTCATCTCCTCTCCTAGGCTATGACCTTCAACCAGGTAATCCAGACTGGCCCTGATGAGGAAGGGGGTGATGACAAGGCAGTAACTGCCATGGGCATTCTCAATACCATTGACACACTCCTCAGTGTGGTGGAGGACCACAAAGAGGTCAGTGCAGGCAGATGCCCACACTCTGATTAATCATCTCATAGCAGAGCACAATCATTCTTAGATTACACACCTATTTGCATATTGTAGACCTCTGTTAGTATTTTAAATGCTCATCTTACCTTAACCAGATCTATTGTATAGCCTAAACAATTCTTATTCCTATGTGACTGTGTGATTACACCTCCTTATCCATCTTCTATGGCTCGTTGCTGGCATACTTGAAGCCACCCACAAACTCCAGAGAGCATATACTATTTTGCAGCCCTTTTTAAAACGTCTCCTAGGTTGGCATAAGACAAATATCTGGTACAGTAGAGCAAACATCCAGACATCTGATGTCTTTCTGACTTAAAATGATGCTTCATATTTGCTTATAATATTTATTAAAAGCTGTTATCCCCTGCTAGACTATCTCTCTGCTTTGTAGGAGGCAGCTAGCCAGTGCTCAAGAAACCAAATTTCTTTTTTACTTCCAGATCACACAACAGTTGGAAGGGATCTGTCTGCAGGTGATAGGCACAGTTCTTCAGCAGCATGTCCTAGGTGAGCGTTGCCCTTTCAGTTCATTTCTAAAATATCCCTGCCATGGTGGATATTTTGAAATGGTCCTATATTTATCCAGATCAGGTGCCTCACTGTTTGTGTTCTGCAGAGTTCTATGAAGAGATCCTGTCCCTGGCCCACAGTCTGACATGTCAACAAGTGTCCCCACAGATGTGGCAGCTCCTCCCTCTGGTCTTTGAAGTCTTCCAGCAGGATGGTTTTGACTACTTCACAGGTAGTTTCATTTTGCATGTCGATGAATTCATATCGTTTACTCTCATCTTGCTGTATATGATGTATTTGTCCCATGAAAAAACATTTAATTATTGGGTTTTAAGGACCTTGTAGGTGCTACACTCGCTTATATGAATAATGTATGTGGTTTTTTTATTATTATTATTTATTTATTTTATATATAAATAAAGTTGGGCCTGATGTGCTATTATGACAGCTTACTCATTTTTAGAGGCGTTTTGCTCTTTCTTTAATAACACTTTTTTTGCAGACATGATGCCACTTCTCCACAACTATGTAACCGTCGACACAGACACACTTTTGTCGGACACCAAGTATCTTGAAGTCATCTACAGCATGTGCAAAAAGGTAGAAGAACCCAAAACAGTTAATTTCTTGTACATTTGGCATTGTGTGTTTATGATTATACTTTAGCTTGTGTTTTCCCTCTTCAGATTTTGACAGGTGACCCAGGTGAAGACCCAGAGTGTCATGCGGCAAAGCTGTTGGAGGTGATCATTCTTCAGTGCAAAGGACGAGGCATTGATCAGGTATGTGGTGTTAATGGTTTTAAGACTTATTTTTCAGTATTGTCTAAAACTTAATGTTTCATTGACAATATGTGAACAATGTTTGATCTATTGGGCATGGGTCGACACTACCTGCACATTCATAAAGCTGCTGTCAAATGCTCCTGTAGGTGGTGCCCTTGTTTGTAACTACAGCACTGGAGCGTCTGACACGGGAAGTGAAGACCAGCGAGTTGAGGACCATGTGTCTGCAGGTGGCCATCGCTGCCCTGTACTACAGCCCACCACTGTTGCTCAACACCCTGGAGAACCTGCGCTTCCCCAACAACACTGAACCGATAACCAACCACTTTATCTCCCAGTGGCTCAAAGACATTGACTGCTTCCTCGGGTATGACTGACTACTTTCAATACGGCAGACCTTCCTCTTGCACACTTTTCCTCCACATTTAATCCTGTGTTGTTGTCTTTGTAGCCTTCATGACCGAAAGATGTGCGTATTGGGGCTCTGTGCTCTAATGGATCTGGATCAGAGACCGCAGGCTGTCAATCAAGTTGCTAGTCAGCTTCTCCCTGCTGCCATCCTTCTGTTTAATGGCTTGAAGAGAGCCTATGCCTGCAGGGCTGAACATGAGAATGAGGAGGATGACGATGATGAGGATGGAGAGGAAGAGGATGAAAATGGTAATTGAAAGGAGATATTGAAAGACTCTAGTTAAAATTGCATGAATCAGGACTACATTTGGGTTTAGTTAGATGCATTTTGTGGGAAATTTCAGTGTAGGGCTATCGTTGTATCTGCTTGAATATCGTGGCCAAAATAATTCACAATAACAGTATTATTAACCAGAGATGCTTCCCACTGTAGTGTCATGACACCGCCATGTGTATGATCTGGAATGTTAAACAATGATTGTTCTAGTGTTTAAATCCCTGAAGTATGAAAGTTAAAGTAGATTCTAGTTAACAGCAGATACGCAGTTATCTTTCATACTTATTTTTTGTTTTTACATTCAAAACTGGGCCCATAAGTAAATTGAGTACGTATTACATGCACATGTACGTTTCCCCTGCAGAGAATGTCATTCTGCACAACTGTTGAGCACACACAAAACGTGCATCAAAGCAACATCAAATGTTTTAAGAGACCTTCTTAAAATGTGCAATATAAAATAGCCCAAGTCTCCTAAACACTTGGAATATTTTATGGTTAGAGAAGTTTGTGAACATGCTGTTCTGATGCACTGCTGTGGAGTTATTACCGTATGTGTATTAAGACTATTCCAATTTTGCACAAGTATTTCATTTTTAAAGTATTCTGATTATTAATGCTGATGTGTGTGTGTGTGTATATATATATATATAGTTATAAGTCAATGGGACATCACATTATCAAGTGCGTAGGAGGATAACCAAACCAGTACAGAGCAAGAATTTTGAAATGAGCCTAAATGTTTTCATACTTGTTTATAGCCGAACTTGGAAGTGATGAGGATGACATTGATGAGGAAGGCCAGGAATACCTAGAAATGTTAGCCAAGCAAGCAGGAGAGGATGGTGACGACGAAGACTGGGAGGAAGATGATGCTGAAGAGACTGCGCTTGAGGGCTACACCACCTCTGTTGATGATGAGGAAAATCCTGTTGATGAATACCAGATCTTCAAAGCCATATTACAGAGTAAGAGCCATGTGGTGGAAAAACTCCTCTGTAAAAGCAAAGAACTGCTTCTTTTTGCATATTCTAAATCTATTTCACTTTTTGTGTTGTTCTCTTTAGATATTCAGACCCGTGATCCAACATGGTATCAGGCACTCACCCAAATCCTGGATGAAGAACAGGGCAAACAGCTTCAGGACATTGGCACACTTGCAGATCAGAGACGAGCAGCACATGGTATGCCCAAAGATCATGGAGCATTATTATTAGGACTTATGAGGCTTTAGGTGTATGGTGTTAAGCTTGTGATTTTATTTTGTGTGCATTTTAAGTTAATTATTTTTTCTAGACTGAAACACAACTGAAATGTGTTTTCTGAAATGTTAAACCATTCTTAACTTTCCATTTTAACTTTGCAGTATCTTTTTAAATTATTTAAAATTAATAAGGTAATGAAGTCAGCCAAGTCATGTTTTGCTTATTCAGTGTAGCACTTGAACTGTGGCGCTATATACATACACACACACACACACACACACACACACACACACACACACACACACACACACACACACACACACACACAC
>JBBIGC010000039.1:4239836-4260200 GCA_037576955.1 Lepidarchus adonis
AGGTTAAGGGAGGAGTTTATTATTTCAAACAGGGGGCCAATAATTGTTGGCAAAATTTCTTTTAATAAATTTGTAGGGATGGGGTCGAGAGAACAACTGGTACTCATTGCCTTTGTATCCGCATCATCCTGTAGCCTCCATTGTTCAGTTCCATTATTTCCAGAGTGTTTTCACAAACTTTTTGTTTGCCAGGAGCTTTGTTCTCCTCTTGTTTTCTCACTGATGATCTAGCAGCAGACTGACAGAAACTGATAGTTACCTGCTTTCCATAAACCCAGCCCTGCTCTGATTGGCTATTGTTTGTTGTTTAGTTTTGACTGTGGTCAGATGGTTAGGTAGATTGGCTTGGATAAAAAAAAGTAAAGCTTGGACAGCCAATCAGAAAATAGCAGATGCAAGTTTTACACAATGTGTGTTTATCAAATATTTTGATACAATCATGTCCCTCTTACTGGGGCTTACATTCGCTTGTCAAATGGAACATCTAACCATGTTTTACATGTACTGGAGGTTAATTTCTGAAATGTGATTAATCAAAGCCAGTAAACCTGTTCGGCTGTTCAGCCCTAAAAATACTTGAATTAATTCCAGATTACTCTGGCTGTTCCCCGCTGTGTGTGAAGCTGCTCCACGCTTGGTTTTCTTTGTAAAATCACCAGAGCAGCAGTTTAATCCCTCAGAACAGCTATGATACACAATCAGATCAAATACACGATCTTAAATTTAATGAATAAGGTCCATACTTTACACTTACTCTTAAAGTAAGGAAAGAGTTCGTTTGCTTTATCGTTATACATTCTTACACTTTCTTTTCTGTCTCACTTTCTCGGTCCTTCCTCCTTCCCGCAGGCGCCGCTGGACCAGGCCAGTGAGATGTCTCTGGTGGAGACTGGGTTTGTGTCTGGGAAGAAGAACTTCCTGCAACTCACAGACAAGGATGGAGAGCAGCCTCAGATAGTCTCTGTGAGTAGTCAGGCAGTAACGAGAGGAAGTTCAGTTTTCAATGTGTTCTTCCTAATTAAGATTTCTGAGCAAAAGAAAATGTTTTATTTCATTAATCAGCAATCTTCTTCTGAGTGTTTGTAGCAAACGGATGAGGCAGGTTACTTAGTGTGTGTGCGTGTGCGTGCATGCGTGCGTGCGTGCGTGTATGTGTGCGTGCGTGTATGTCTGCATGTGTGCGTGCGTGTGTGTGTATGTGTGTATATGTGTGTGCGTGCGTGCGTGTATGTGTGCGTGTGCGCGCGCGCGCGTGTGTGTCTAGGATGAGTCGGGCGCTGCAGACAGCAGTGGACAGGACGACAGCTCTCAGGATCGCTTTATCGGGCCTTTGCCCCGGGACGGCACTGTGGGCTGCAGCAGTGACTATAGTAGCACCAGCTATTCATACTCTTCTATACTCAACAAGTCAGACACAGGTAACTTCACAAAGACTTTTTAATTGCTCTGTCTTTGCTCCACCCACTTTTACCCCTGGACAGGTGTTAGAGGCTCCGTTTCTGAGGCTGTATAAGAACTTGGTCAGTGTTCTGTTAACTCATCCAACGTCGCGACATCGGCTGTAAAAAGTGGATCTCAGCTTCTCCTCTTCCCTCTTCTCTCTCTCTCTCTCTCTCTCTCTCTCTCTCTCTCTCTCTCTCTCTCTCTCTCTCTCTCCTGTAGGATATGTAGGTTTGGTGAATCAGGCCATGACCTGTTATTTGAACAGTTTGCTGCAGACCCTGTTCATGACCCCGGAGTTCAGGAACGCGCTTTATAAGTAAGGAATCAGCAGCTGTTCACTCTCTGTTCACTCCCTGTTCACTCCCTGTTCACTCCCTGTTCACTCCCTGTTCACTCTCTGTTCACTCCCTGTTCACTCTCTGTTCACTCTCTGTTCACTCCCTGTTCACTCCCTGTTCACTCTCTGTTCACTCTCTCTAAATTAACATAAAGCGAGAGAGCGTGACCTTGGAAACTGATCTTTGGTTTTTTTTTTCTTCTATTTTTTACTGACAGTTGGGAGTTTGAGGAATCGGAGGAAGACCCAATCACCAGTATTCCTTACCAACTGCAGAGGCTCTTTGTACTACTGCAGACCAGTAAGAAGCGTGCCATTGAAACCACAGATGTAACACGGAGCTTTGGTTGGGACAGCAGTGAAGGTGAGCTGCTCTTTGCTCTAATATTCTGGGTTTGCGTCACTGAGAAAAACCCAAGCTGCAGTAATACTAACAATATCAGTGTCTCTGAATATGGGCTTTCCCTTCCTGCGCCAAACTGCTGTGAAATGATTTAACTTTGACGTGTGTGTGTGTGTGTGATCAGCATGGCAGCAGCACGATGTCCAGGAACTGTGTCGGGTCATGTTCGACGCCTTGGAGCAGAAATGGAAACAGACGGAACAGGTACTTTAGCTTCTGATATGACATTAATCCACAGACAGTGGGAACCTCGCTGCCAAGGCCACAACAAAGGGCCAGTGTGAGCAGGAAAGTCCCAGGGTTCGCAGTGTGTGAGCGTGTGTGTGGCCTCGTGTTGGACCTGCTGGGTCAGAGTTTTTTAAAGGCTTAAATCAGTTAAAGGAATTAAAGTCACTAGTTTAAATGAAATTTCTAGTTTTTCAAGCCACTGATCTGAAGCGAAGTCATTTACAATGTACACATTTTTTGTTAAATAATTTGACACTTAATCTTAGTGCTTCATGTCTCAGGGTGAGTTTTATTAAAGATGTCTGGATGCAAGTATGTAAAATGTCTTGGTCTAAAGCGAAGCACCTGTTGTGTGTTTTGGAACTGAAAGCCTGTGTTGTGACTCGTCAGGCCGACCTTATTAACCAGCTGTACCAGGGCAAACTGAAGGACTACGTGCGCTGTCTAGAGTGCGGCTATGAGAGCTGGAGGATCGACACTTACCTGGACATCCCTCTGGTCATCAGACCCTTTGGAGCCAGTCAGGCTTTTGGGAGTGTGGTGTGTGTTTAATGTTCAATCCTAATTTTGTGACTGGAGAAACATTTTTTAAAAATAACTAAGTATAATTACAATAATACAATTCGAGCTGATCGTTTATTACTAAGAGATGCAGAGTTATTCAGTTACTTTATATTTGATTTCCATTAAGATTTAGATTAAATTATGTCAGAGTGTGTAAGCTGAAGTCTGAGAATCCCGGCGCAGGCTCTGATGTGGAAGAAGGACACAGACGGTGTTTAACTATAATGATCAAAAATATGTGATTAGTTTTTTATCGTTCTCTGCACCTTTTCATTGCTAGACATATAGACTTAAAAGGTATTTTTGTGGCCAAAATTTCACCCATTCATCTATTTGCTGTTTGACTTTTATTGTGTCATTCAGACTGTACACTTTGCAGCAGCAACAGAATTTCACTGCAACTGGCAACAGAAAATTACTGCAAACAGCAGCAGTTCTCTTTACAGATTAAAAAGTCAATAAATAAGCAGAAAACCTTTTCCATAGAGCATATTTTCTTATTAAAGCATCTTTTTGCATGTTTGCGTATTTTATGCGTATTTTATGAGCAGGGGTGTGAAACTCCGGTTCTGGAGAGATTTCCCTCCTCAGACACACCTGGTTCAACTCACCTGTTATTTACCAGAATCAGTTGGTGTGTTTATACCGGCCTCCAGAACCTGAGTGTGACCCCCCTGTTTTAGAGCTTATTTTGCATATTCTTTAGTCCAAACCTGATCGTTAAATTATTATTAATTATTGATGCACATTTCACTTTGCAGAAAAGTTGCTTTGTCTTTGTTTCGATGCGACTGTTCTGATTTTTCTTTTGCGTTTATGCATCTGAAAGGAGGAGGCGCTGCAGGCTTTTATCCAGCCTGAAACACTGGATGGACCCAACCAGTACTTCTGTGAGCGATGCAAAAAGAAATGTGATGCTCGAAAGGTGAGTCGCTGCAGACGACCGCAGATTCTTCTGTCTGAAGCCCCCACACAGTTTTCCTGTTTTTATTTTAGTTTGGTCTATTTTACAGGGTCTGAGATTCCTGCACTTCCCCTATCTGCTGACTCTGCAGCTAAAACGTTTTGACTTTGACTACACCACTATGCATCGTATCAAACTCAACGACCGTATGACCTTCCCAGATGAGCTCGACATGAGCCCCTTCATCGACCTGGAGGACGAGGTAGAGTCTCAATATCTGTGTGATTTCTGTAGACAGAGCTGCTCCAGGTTTCTGCTCTATCCACACGCATGATTACTCATCTCAGTTTGCTCTGAATAAGGGCATCAATAATGCATGATTGTGACTGATGAGCATCTCTTATCACACACACACACACACACACACGCACACACACACACACACTCTGCAGAAGTCTCCTCAGACTGAAAGCTGTACTGACAGTGGGGCAGAGAATGAGGGCAGTTGCCACAGCGACCAGATGAGCAACGACTTCTCCACGGATGATGGTGTTGATGAAGGCATATGTCTGGACAGCACCAGTACCAATGAGAGGGTCCTGAAGCCAAAGGTACAAAAAGTTATTTTGAAACACAAACAATTTTTTGTAAATTTTGTAAATTAAAATCAGTGTTGAAGTTACTTGTGTTTGATGCTGAGGTCTGAGGTTTACATTACTAGGTTACTTAACAGGTATTATCTTTAGGAATGTGGTTTTATTCCGGTTATTATTTTGGGTGCTGCTTGGAATGAATTTTGTGTGGTCGGTTTGTAAATAAAACTTGGTATTTTGTGTTGTGGACTTTAGCAGTTCAGTATTAAAGATCTGTTTAAAATTTCAGGCCAGATTAACAATGTTGAAGTGCTCCATTTTCATTTAATAAGAAACATAACTTGTTTTTGTTTTCCTTTTCTGCAGAGCTCACTGACCTTTGAGCTTTTCTCGGTAATGGTGCATTCTGGGAGTGCTGCGGGTGGGCATTACTACGCCTGCATCAAGTCCTTCAGCGACGGCCAGTGGTACAGCTTCAACGACCAACATGTCAGCAAGGTCTGTCGGATTGAAACACTGATTTTGTGTTTTTAATATTGAGAATAGTTGAAGCCAGTGGTTCTTGGTATTAATTCTTATTAGAATTCTGATCTGAATGTAACTGTTGGTCCAGATCACGCAGGACGACATCAGAAAGACGTACGGTGGGTCCTCAGGGAGCAGAGGCTATTACTCCAGTGCCTTTGCCAGGTTAGTGGACCCTTCAATTTTCTTGGTCCTTTACACGTTTGCCTTCAAAGGGACGAGTGTGTACAAGGCTGTGTATTAAATCTGTGACATAAGGACCATGAACTTTATTCATCAATAAAACAAATAATGTCTTTATAAGATGAAAACAACAGACTCTTTGATTGGGAACAAAGCCCCATTGATGGAGCTTCGTTTTCTTACACTTGTGGTCTTTTAGAAAAACCTTTTTTCATTACTTATAATGTCTCTATAATTCTCTGAAACGAATAATCTTTTCTGCTTGTACAGCTCCACAAACGCGTATATGCTCATATACAGATTGAAAGATCCCTCAAGGAATGCAAGTAAGGGAACAGTTGGTTTTTCAATTAAACCTGTTAACATGTAATTAAAAGAATTATATGAATGAACCTTTGTCATTATAATGAAAGTAATTAAGCGTATGTGGGCAGAGTACCTCGATGTGGACGACTTCCCCGAGCACATTAAAGGACTCGTTCTGCGAGAGAAAGAGTCTGAGGAGCAGGAGAAACGGCAGAGAGAGATCGAGCGAAACACGTGCAAGGTGTTCTCTTAACCCTTAAACATATGCAGTGACATCAACCACAGTTTCACTTTAACTTTATCATTAACTTTCACTGTTTTAGATCAAGCTTTTCTGCATGCACCCTCTCAAAATGATGATGATGGAGAACAAGCTGGAGGTTCACAAAGACAAAACGCTCAGAGAGGCTACAGAAATCGCATACAAGGTAAATCTGTCCTCCTCTTAATATAGAGGAATATCAGCCGACTGGTCATCGCAGTTTCTTTAGTGAATTTACCATCATTATTATGGGACGTTTATTCAATGTTCTAACGCTGTGCACCATCTCTCTGAATATAATTTGTGCATTTTCACTGTGATTCATAGCTGATGGATCTCGAGGGCACAGTTCCTCTGAACTGCTGTCGGCTGGTGAAGTATGATGAGTTCCATGAGTATCTGGAGCGTTCCTACGAAGGGGAAGAGGACATGCCCATGGGGCTGCTCCTGGGTGGTGTCAAATCTTCCTACATGTTTGACCTGCTGTTGGAGACCCGGAGACCTGAGCAAGTGTTTCAGCCCTACAAACCTGGAGGTATCACTTCCCGTTCAAAACCACCACCTACTCACCTCCAGTCAAGCCCCATTCCTTCAATAGTGTCATTTTGCTCTTTATGTTGCTTTAGTGAAAAAAATCACACAAGCCTATGCCACTTTTTAAAAAATTCTGGTACCAATACCACTGAAAATACATCAAAGTTGTTTAACATTTAATTAATAATAATAATAATAATCATGGCTACTTAGCCAGTTAAAATGCTTCATTCAGATGGAGAACGAACTCCTCCATGGTATGTAGTTTACAACAGTTGGTTATGAAAGACTACCACCCTTTATTAATACACTATGGAGAAAAAGAAATGCAGGTACTTTTGTAACCAACAGCTCAAAATTTCAAACAGTTGAAACAGCAGCATTCAGCATTGGAAAAAAAAAATACTAAACTATCCCATACAGTGCATTTTTTGCGGAAATCATGGTATTTAAATACATGTAATAAAAGCAAAATATAATAAACATGTAACTTTCCAGATTTTATTTTTTTATATAATTTACATACTTCTATTTCACACACACAGGAACATACATGCACACATTCGCATACGTATAAGAAGCATTATGCATATTTGGCTACAGAAAGCTAGTTCATTAGTTGTATTTAAGTTTCATTAAGAGTTAATAGAGGCTGTTGAATTCATTTAGTGCATCATAATGCAAATAGTTTTTTGCACACCTATATTAAACATATATTTTTTAATCTGACTACTATCATCAGTCAGCAAGGAGTTGTCTGTTTTGTCTTAAATTGGTATCAATTATAATAATGTGCAGGTACCAGATCATCACAAGCTGCGTAATTGTGCAGTTGAAAATGCCGCTAACGTCGAACCAGAAATTGGAGCGATTTTAGAGAAGGTAATATCTCAGTTACTCGTGTGAAAGCAAGGCATTGAGACGGATAAAATGACTGCTGGAAGCAAGGGTTAAGGATTTTGGATCAGTATTGGGCTTCTACTAATGCCTGGGATTGGATCAGGTCATTCCTAGAATAAATGCAAACTTGATTGCAGAAGTCTGTAATGTGATGTAGTTCACCATACCGTCCACTTGATGGCAGTATTGTTCTTTTGGCGATATTGTTTTTTAATATATACTGCCATCAGGTGGAACTGTGTCACACAAGGTTTCTGCAATTAAATTGACCTGTTTTTATTTATTTTACAGACATGGTCTTTATGTTGTCTTTATTTGACAACATATTTATCCAGTGTCTCATCTTTTTTATTTGAGTTGTAAGCTTTATGAAAGGTTGTTTTGAAGGTTGTGCTGTGGAATCTTAGCAGCAAATCTTTTTAAGTTGTAAGGTTGGTTCCCATGAATCAGAAGTTTGTCCTACACATCTCAGACTGACTGACAGGTCCCACTGTAACAAAATAATCACCATTTCTCACTTTACCTGTTAGTGGTTTTAATGTTGTGGCTGGTCAGTGTATATGAAATATGTTAATCATTTATTCACGTGTGTGTGTTTCTCTGTAGAGGTGATGGTGAAAGTCCATGTTGTGGATTTGAGAAATGAGACCATCGCTGCTCCGGTCAGTGTCCGAGCGTATCTCAACCAGACCATTACAGAGTTTAAGCAGCTCATTGCACAGGTACATTATCTCTCTTTCTCATTGTCTGAGCTTTAGTTTACACCCTCCTGCTCTGTCCGGTATTCATCCCCTCTGAATAAATGTGCTAGTACACTCAGTTTCACTAAAATGGTTTGAAAGATGTCATTTTGTCACAGATTAAATCTTTGTCGTGCTACATTTTTTAAATAGATGATGGTGGTTCATCATTTTCACCATCTTACAATGAGCACAGCGGGAGAAATATTTAAAGCTTAAAGCAGCATATGCAGTACGACCTGAAGATGTACACGTCTTCCACCCTGAGAGATGCCGCACTCGCCAGTGATGGATAGAGTTTAGTTGTCTCTGTTAAAAAGCCTGTATTTAGGCCAATTCCCGACTTGCGATGTTTTTAAGTCACGATGGGTCATTGGGACATTTCCCGTGTACGTTGTTCTGCTTGTTTTATAAGCTGCAGAGTGAAACAGCATTTCCTCATATAATCATCTTTTCTTCAGGCCACTGGGCTGAATGCAGAAACCATGCGTGTGGTCCTGGAGCGCTGCTACAATGACCTTCGGCTTCTCTATGTGCCCAACAAGACCCTGAAATCTGAGGGATTCTTCAGGAGCAACAAGGTTTATTTCACTAGTGCTGAGCACCACACGGATGCAGTAAATTAGCACGTAATGTGTCCTACTGTGTTAAACTCATTATTGCTGCTATTTTCTGCTTCCCCCAGGTTTTTGTTGAAAGTTCAGACCTGCCCGACCACCAGGTCACTTTTACTGACTCCCTCTTGTGGAAACTTCTGGATCGTCATGGAAACACCATCAGACTGTTTGTGTCTCTCCCAGAGAAGTCGCCTGGCTCGCTCGCCCACAGAACTGCGTGTCCTAAAGTGAGTGTTGACTCTGAAGACTCGTTTGAAGGGGCTAAGGGCAGCGGCCAGTCTGTTGAAGCCATTCTGGAAGAGAGTACAGAGAAACTCAAAAACCTGTCTCTCCAGCAGCAGCAGCAGCAGCAGCCGCAGCAGACGACGACCTCTTCCAGCGCCAGCGACAGCCAGAAAAGTTCAGACCACAGTGACTTTGAACATATTGAGTCTCCAGCAGCTGAACCCGATGGAGCTGCTCAAGCTGCCGCGCAGGAGAACAGTGGAGTCAGCGCTGGAGGAACCGTCTCTGACCCAGAAAACCAGTTTCCACCAGAGGAGCGTTCAGACTCCGACGTGAACAATGACCGCAGCACCAGCTCCGTGGACTCGGACATCCTGAGCTCCAGCCACAGCAGTGACACTCTGTGTAATGCTGACAGTGGCCCTTTACCGCTGGCCAACGGCCTCGACTCGCACAGCATCACCAGCAGCCGCCGCTCCAAAGCCCACGAGGGGAAAAAGGAGACGTGGGACACAGCTGAAGAGGACTCGGGAACTGACAGCGAGTACGATGAGAACGGTAAAAGCAAAGGAGAAGCACAGTACCTGTACTTCCGAGCAGAGCCCTACTCCCAGGAGGATGTAGTTGGGGATAATCTGAAATGTAAGTGTAAAAGCTTTGTATTATCATTTTAAAAAGATATTGGTGCTGAAGTTATAAATATTACTGCAATTGACAAAGCAGTTTTTTAATTAAAAATACTCTTAACAGTCATGACATTAATTTCAGGCAGATTTGACCTCCACTTTTTGTTGCACTGTAGATTTTTGCCTTGAGTCAGTTTCTCACTGCTGCACATGCACGTGTGGCAACGCGCCATCTCTGAAGTGAGAAACTGATTTGAAATTACTACGTCATGACTGTTACAGAGCATTATGGCGACTGGACGTTTTAGTGTCAAATATTCATAGCAGGCGCAGAGAAAACTAATTGAATTTTTAATAATTTTTTACCAGTGATTTGAAAAGAGAATGAAGAGTGTGATCTTTTGATTGTCCAGTATGTTTGTGACCAGGGAATCTTGCGTCTCGGATGTCAATCATGCTTCATTTAGTGCCGTCCACCCTGACACTCGACACATTTTAGCTTTTATTTATTTTATTACATTGAGCTTTTATTAATCAGTTCTGTTAAATCTTTTCAGGTTTACTTGTCCATGTTGATAAGAGAATCACACTGGCAGCATTCAAACAGAATCTAGAACCCTTCGTTGGCGTGACCTCCACCCAGTTCAAGGTCTTTCGAGTTTATGCCAACAACCAGGAGTTTGAGAGCGTGAGACTCAACGAGACACTTTCCTCTTTTTCAGATGACAACAAGGTCTGTCATTTTTACTGACTCGTAGTGTGTGATACCTGTCGCACTTCTCAGCTTGTTCTGAAGCTTCTCTGTTCTGATGTTATAACAGATCACCATCCGGTTGGGACGAGCGCTGAAGAAAGGAGAGTACAGGGTGAAGGTTTACCAGCTGCTAGTCAATGATCCTGAGGTAAACAAGTGATCACATTTACACACGATACAAGTTGCATATGAAGGCAGGAATTATTGGTTCAAAGCTAATATTGATTATTGATATTGATCCCCTAGCCCTGTAAGTTCCTGTTGGACACTGTGTTTGCTAAAGGCATGACGGTGAGACAGTCCAAGGAGGAGTTACTGCCCCAGCTCCAAGACCAGTGCAAACTTGATCTCAGCATAGACAGGTGAGCACCTACATGCACGTAGAAGAATGGTGCAGGTGTAGTTTACTGGGGCATTTTATTCTACAATGAACAGTTCGAAAAGCAATGCAAAGCCAAGATAGATTAGTGGCGGGCCGGTATAAAATGCGGAACATGGGAAGCGGCATTGTTTCCCTTCTCTTTCCACTAGAACCTGGAAACAAACAGGTTGTTTGCGGAAACTAGCATCGGTTAGCAGTTAGCCTAGCCATCATGGTAATCCTCACTGCACCAAAATACACAGAGACTGTGAATTGTAAAATAAAAGTGGTTGTATAGTTGATCTCATTTAAATGCAGCATATGATCAGCTTTACTAAGTATAACCTCACAATCTGGTTCATATTCTGGTGAATACGATGAATGAATTTGATAATAAATAAGCGAGAAGATGATGCTTTCTTTAATACTGTAAATCAGCTCTGCACTGCTGCTGCTACGACGCACCGCTGTACATGTGATGAGTAACAAAGTTCTCTCACTTAAATGGAGCTGCAGTACAGCAATGCCAATCATCCGTCTACATGCAAGTTCTTCAGTATAAAATTATTATTATTAACACTGAAATACAAAAATTAGGCTAATCTTTCTTCAAATCAGATCCATAAACGTGGTCAGTTGCGACCTGTGCTGCTTTGCTTTCACTAATGTCGGACACACGTTAATCTGGGACATTACAGCTTAAATTCTGCAGCGTAGTTCTTGCATTGTGGCATAATATCGATAAGTTCCAAATGTCATTAATTTAATTGTTTATGCTGAACTACAGTGTAATGTCTGTAACGTTGTAGAGTTGCATAAGCCTCCAGCGGAGTGTCACGTTAGATGCTTTTACTTAAAATTGGTAAATTTACTAACACTGCGGTTTATCTTAGAATTTTAAACATAATTGAGCATTTTATGTGGCTTATAGAATGGGGTGGCCTATAATGTGGGGTGGCCAATCATAGGGGGAAATATGGTATTAATCTTCATACAAATATTATACAATACCTACTTTAAATTATTTGGCTGGTACTGTAAAAATATATGTAGTTGCAGGAGTGAGGAAGTGTATTCCCATATACAGGCTCTTGTCATTTTAATAAAGCTTAATTAAAAACCCTAAGAAACAATGCTGGAGGCCTGGTTGCAGATTGAGTCTTATACAATGGGCCAGAATTCTACCTGTGGTTTTGTTTTGCACATTCATTTAAATCCAATGACTCATCAGCATCCAGTCTTTTCATTTGCCTCACTCACTATATTAGAACCCAAATCGTGTGTCTGTGTCTGTGCAGGTTTCGACTTCGAAAGAAGACCTGGAAAAACCCAGGCACTGTGTTTCTGGATTATCACGTGTATGAAGAGGACATCAATATCTCCAGTAACTGGGAGGTCTTTCTCGAAGTGCTTGATGGTAAAAATCAGGGTTTGTCTCTGAGTTATAATGATGAGTAAAATAAATCATTGTCACTACAATGTCTTGTAACAAATGAACTGTTTTAACATTGAGATGAACTGTCAGCTACACACTGTGCCCTGTTGTGCAGAACCGGAGCGGATGAAGTCCATGTCCCAGCTGGCGGTGCTGACACGCCGATGGTGTCCTGCCCAAATGAAGCTGGAGCCTTTTCGGGAAGTGGTGCTGGAGAGCAGCAGTGTGGAGGAACTTAAAGAAAAGGTAACAGGGAAACACTCATTGCATTTTTGAAGTATTGCTGGTGTTTTTTTCTTTCCCCAATGTTAAAGTGTGTTTTGTTCTCTTGCAGCTCAGTGACATTAGTGGAATTCCTCTTGAGAACTTGGAGTTCGCGAAGGTACAGCAGCTTCCTGATTTAATTCTCAGATTTTCTTCCACAGTAGCACATGATTAATAATCTCGTAAAGGTTTTTGCACAAATTCAAGGTTTCTTCCTATAATTAGGGAGTTTTTCTTGCCACTGTCGCTTTGGCTCATTTGGGGCTCGGACCCGGATTCTATAAACTCTCTAAAGCTGCCTTGTGACAACGTCAGTTATGAAAAGGGCTCTATAAATAAATTTTGACTTGACTTGACAAATGAAGCACCTGGTCTTGAATAGAGATGCACAAATATGAACTTTTTGGACCCAGTACAGTTATTGACCATGCTTTGAGTAATTCCAGTATCCTAGCATTGAAATGTCATTATTACATTTAACATAAGAGAAGACACTCTTCTTTACAGCCATTTACATTAGGTAAACAAATATGACCATTTCTAAACTAGTTCTAAGGCTAATCTGGCTAAAGGTAAAAAGAAAACAAAAAACTACAGCTACAATTTGGAGCATTTTCTCTACTTAAATAGAGAAGATAACGGAAATATAAATATTAACTAATCACCAGCAAGTTAGTTTGCCTTAAATTCAAATCAGAAGGTGATGGCGTCATTGGTCACTTGTTTTTCCAAAGCATGAGACACACCTGAACATGGACAGACTGTTTAAAGGCTTCATTTTATCTGTAAATTACATTTATTTAAAATCCTGGAATGTCTTTCCACCAGATCCATTCTTACACCATCTGTTTGTGTTGAACTGTCAATCTGTCGATCTCAGTCATTCTGTAACTTGCTTTGTGTTTAATAAAACACATATTACCTGTGAAAGCATATTGCCAAGCAGAGAAAATATGGAAACATAAAAATTAAATTTGCCTTCCTGTCATCGCTTGTATGCAGGTTGTAATAAATCCTGATGTCTGTTTACTGATTAAAGAGTGAAACCACGTGGATATGACGTGTCTGAGTCTGGAGACAGTGGTTAAACCCAAAGTTTTCTGTGCTGAAACCATTCAGAAGTGTGATTTGACAATCTTGTTATAATCTTTGTGTTAATGTTGTAATCCCTCCTTCACCTGCAGGGACGAGGAACGTTTCCTTGTGACATATCAGTGTTGGAAATCCATCAAGATTTGGACTGGAATCCTAAAGTCTCCACACTGAATGTCTGGCCCCTCTACATCTGCGATGATGGAGCTGTGGTGTTCTACAGGTAGATCTTCCTCTTCTGATGAGATGAATGTCCTGGTGAATGTCTCTGTACCTGTAGTTTTCTACCTGAAAAGCGATGAGTTCTCCTCTTACATAGAAAAGACTGCACAGTAAAATGGAGAAAAATGGCCAAAACATTGTTAGTTATAAATGTATGTAATTTTTTATACAGAAACAATGTTTGTATTACTGTTAATACAGAAAATGTTTAATTTTGAAGGTAGTAACTCTTACGCTGGTTTGTTGCTTGGGAACGTACTCTGGGTGTCTTTGCAGGGACAGTGCTGAAGAGCCCATGGAGCTGTCTGAAGAGGAGCGCAATGAACTGATGAAGAAAGAGAGCAGTCGACTGCTAAAGACAGGCCACCGGGTCAGTTATTCCCCCCGGAAAGAGAAAGCCCTGAAGATCTACCTGGATGGAGGACCCACCAAAGACTCGGGTCAGGACTGAAAGTGGCCCAAACCACCTGATGAGTTTTTTTAACTAGCTGCCCAGCCCGCTGCAGTGTAGCGCTGCCCGCCGGGACCCTGGCCTGGCGTCGGGACCCACGTCGACTCGAACGTCACAGTGCTGTAAGGCTGAAGCCTCCTCTTCTCTGAGCTCTGCTGGGGCATCGTGCGGCTCAGATTATTATCCTGCACTAGTTTAATGTACTGTAAGTTTAAAGGAAAGTGCAAAGCTAAAAATCCAGAACCTTTCAGACAAATCAATCTAACCTGATCTCACAGATGGATGCACTTGTGGAGTAGAGTATATTGGACGCTGTTTGGGAGTGATTTGTACCTCTTTCTCTAGGCTCTCTCCATCCCCAATTCTGTTCTTTTTCTTTTACTGCGTCTCCATCACTCACACTCTATCTGTGAGTCTATCACTTTATCTGCACATGATCCAAATCCTCACTAGTGCCCATAAGGGAGAAACCAGCCACAGTCCAATCATCTTCCATGTGTTTGAGGTCCTCCACAATCTTCGTGCACTTTTTCTCATTGAAAATACTGGGGTCTCTTCTTTTTGGAAAAAAATAGTGGTGAAATAAATGCTTTGTTCTGGCTGATGAGGCTCTGCCTTTTCCCAGAATGCTTCCCTGCATGTGTGGGTGTCACAGTGGCTGTTCTTCTGTGTCACCTCACTTCCTGCTGAAGCTCCACCTGCTGTAGAGTGAGCTCCGCTCTGCTCCTCTGCTCCTGACACTGGTACAGTTTAGCCTTTAAGACTACAGCGATACAAATCAAGTAGAGCGCTTCATTTACCTGTTTACTTTAATTTTGTTTTCCTTGTAAATTATTTTCACCCCAGACTTAATCATATTAGGTCTTGTGAGTGACTTCTGGCGCATTTTTTTTTGCAGGGTCTGTATTCAGCCTTTTTTCCTGTTTTTATTTCTGCACAATGTGAACGGAGCTTGTGTGGGTTCTGGCCTCTGTGTGTGTGTGTGTGTATGCATGTGTGTGTGGGTAGATGCTGCTGTTTTGTGTAGCCCGAAGTCAGAGGTTTTAAATCCACACTGGAGGTGCAGCAGTCTGGGCCACGGCATCACCTTGCTGGGCCGAACCACCATGGGTCCCTGTGGCTCCTAACGCTGCCACAAGCTGTTCACAGTAGACATGCCAATATGGAAATAAAAAATAATCAGTTCTTTCTGTTTCTAGGTTGAGATTTTCAGTGATTATCATCAGGAATGTTGAAGCATGTAATTGAAGTCAGTGTGACCAATAGCTTTTGTTTGACGCTCTGAGTTTATTTGATCAATGCTTCTCATAAAACATTTAGTGAACTTTCTTTTGTGGATTGAAAATGTTAAGTCTTTTAAAAATCATCTGATCATTCTCTTCAAAAGCCAGACTGGACAACTAAAACGATAAAGTTGGTAACAGATATTTAGCTTCAAATTACAGTGTGGCAAAAAAGTAGTCAGTGACCAATTGTGCAAGTTCTCCCACTTAAAAACACATTTACATTGTCTGATTTTTAAAGAATTTATTTGCAAATTATAGTAGAAAATTAAGTATTTTGTTAATAACCAAAGATCATCGCAATACTTTGCAACGCCCTTTGTTGGCAATGACAGAGGTCAAACGTTTTCAGTAAGTCTTCACAAGGTCTTCACTGTTGCTGGTATTTTGGCCCATTCCTCCATGCAGAGCTCCTCTAGAGCAGTGATGTTTTGGGGCTGTCGCTGGGCAACACGGACTTTCAACTCCCTCCAAAGATTTTCTATGGGGTTGAAATCTGGAGACGGGCTAGAACATTCCAGGACCTTGAAATCCACTCCTTCGTTCCCCGGGCGATGTGTTTGGGATCATTGTCATGCTGAAAGACGCAGCCATGTTTCATATTCAGTGCCCTTGCTGATGAAAGGAGGTTTTCACTCAAAATCTCACGATACATGATCCATTCATTTTTTCATTTACACGGATCAGTCGTCCTGGTTCCTCTGCAGAAAAACAGCCCAAAAGCATGATGTTTCCACCCCCATGCTTCACAGTGGGTATGATGTGTTACTGATGGAGCCTTTGTTACTTTGGTCCCAGTTCTCTGCAGGTCATTTACAAGGTTCCCCCGTGTGGTTCTGGGATTTTTGCTCACCGTTCTTGTGAGCTTGTGAGATCTTGTGAGGAGCCCCAGATCGAGGGAGATCATCAGTGGTCTTGTATTTATTCCATTTTCTAATAATTGCTCCCACAGTTGATTTCTTCACACCAAGCTGCTGCCTATTGCAGATTCAGTCTTTCCAGTCTGGTGCAGGTCTACAGTTTTGTTTCTGGAGTCCTTTGACAGCTCTTTGGTCGTGCCCATAGTGGAGTTTGGAGTGTGACTGTTTGAAGGTGTGGACATGTGTCTTTTATACTGATAACCTGTTCAAACAGGTGCAGTAATACAGGTGACGAGTGGAGGATAGAAGAGCTTCTTAAAGAAGAAGTTACAGGTCTGTGAGAGTCAGAAATCTTACTTGTTTGTAGGAGATAAATACTTATTTTCCACTATAATTTGCAAATAAATTCTTTAAAAATCAGACAATGTGATTTTCTGGATTTTTCTTATTTTGTCTTATATTTGAGGTAAAACTATGATGAAAATTACAGGTCTCTCATCTTTTTAAGTGGGAGAACTTGTACTATTGGTCGCTGACTAAATACTTTTTTGCCGCACTGTGTTCGGTTATAACAAATAACGCAGGACCAATTCCATTTGCACTCATGTTTAAGGTTTTACTGTGTCTTTCAGTCTCACTCCATTTAAAATGTTGCCATTAACCAGCATTTGATTTATGGTGGTTTACACACTGCAAGATTTTCATAGATTTAAAAAAATTGCCATTTCCTGCTAAAGCAAAAGCCTTGAGACTTTTTTTATTTAGTTATTTTATTCACTTTGTGTTCTTTTCAGTGCATTGAGACATATTTGAGTTTGCTGAGTTTAAACCAGTCTAGCTGTCAATCACAAATGGGAACATTCACACAATTTTTACATTTCGCAATTTAAATGATTTAAATAAATTCAGAGATGTTTTTATTTGCTCCTTATAGAGAAACTTGACTTGATTTTATTATAGTTGAGGCGATAGGAACCTGTCAATGTAATTACTGCACCAAAAACCAATAGACCTACACCTCTTTCTTCACGTTTCTATGGTGATAATGGTTTATAAAGTGGTTAATCCAGACAGTTTTGGTTTAGAACCGTCTCTGGCTCCAGGAAATAGATTTCATGTAACTGAGCTACAACCTGAGATCACAAACTCGTCTGACGTCTGGTTCCTATCGCCACCAGTTTAGCGTCATGTTAAACCTCTGAATTATTTTTTTTACATCTTGATTTAATTATGTAGACATTGCAGAAAAATGTTTCCCCCCTTTAATATCAGTGATGAGGAATATCACTCTAGATATATAGATCAATATATTACAGATATAGTTATACATGTATCTTCAGAGGGTTACGTATCTCTGCTCTTCACATGGATCGTGGTCTGAGACGCTGCATTAGACTTGATCTGAACAGAACAGCTGCAGCGTGAAGCAGGTGAAGTTTAAGCTGAACTGGGGTTGAGTAATTGTGTTCATTCTCTGCTGAAGACGACGATAACTAGAGCAGGAGTTCTCCCTCTGTCGTCATCGACTCCTCCACCCAATCACGCTCCACCTTCAGACGATGTAGTCGATCTCTGAGTACAGCGCGTCCGTCAGCTCTTCTTCACTGGAGCTCTGTCCTTTCAAGCACAAGGATCCGCGGCTGTGAAACAGACACTCAGTGTGACGGCAGTTTACAAACCTTTATACACTAATATAGTCCATTAAAATTCAACGCCATTCAATGTGTTTATAATCACACAGGTTTAAAAATCTAATTGTAATAATTGTAAATATATTTTCTCTTTAATACTGCAGATTTATTTTTCTCTTTTAGATCTCATGCAAATCTCATGAATTAATGTCACTATTAAAATGTGTTTCCATAAGTTCAGCGGAGTAAAGCAGTTTCCTACATTTTCCCAGTTTGATTACAACCAAAGAGCAAAGAGCTTTAATATAAACTTCCTGTTTGAGGAACTGGTTCAATAATGTGCAACTGGAACAAAGTTAAGAAAAGAAGAAGAGATGAAGAGAAGAAAAGATGAGAAGACTGCAACCACTAGGGTGAAAATAGAGACGCACACTGGAAATGATTTAGAGCTAATAGTTTTGGAAGAGTGGTGCTGATCAGACAGGAGATCAGACAGTAGATCAGCATGAAGATCAGAGCTGCTTCTCCTCAGCAAACGAACAGTGATCTACTGTCAGATACTGGAGAACAACGACAGACAGACAGACAGGCAGACAGACAGTGTGAGGAACTGGAAGAAGCTACTTTAAGCCTTTATCTCAAATCTGCTAAAAAAAAGATGCAATAATGTTTTCAACTCAAATCTGATTGAGCTTATGAATCCTGTATATCTTCTAATAATAGCTCGTCTCTTATTGACGCTCGTTTCCATTAAACGCCGGGTTTGAATCGACATCGTGATAAATAGACTCTGACAGAAGCCGAGTATATGAGTAACGTGCGTAATTACTAATTTCTGTCACGATGTCTGAGGATTATTGATGAATATTAAGCAGCTTTTTATACATCACTGCAGTCTGTGCTAAACCACTCCCACAACAGAGAGAGAGGAGGAGACAGAGAGAGACAGAGAAAGAGAGGGAGACAGAAAGAGAGAGAGGAGGAGACAGAAAGAGAGAGAGACAGAGAGGGAGAGACAGAGAAAGAGGGAGACAGAGAAAGAGAGAGAGACAGAGAGGGAGAGAGACAGAGAAAGAGAGAGAGACAGAGGGAGAGAGACAGAGAAAGAGAGAGAGACAGAGAAAGAGAGAGAGACAGAGAGGGAGAGAGAGCATGTGTGTGATCTACAAGCTACGTGGATTAAACTCCTCGGCAGCGCCGCTTGTTGCTCCGTCCTGTGTTTAAATGCTGTATTTCAAAAGAAGCAAAAATGTGTAAAATTCACTAAGTTCATATTTAAATAACAGAACAGAACAGAAAGTGAAAACATCATTAAAACAGAATCAAAAAGAAACATGAAATTAAAATGAAATGAAAAGAACAGATTAAGATGAACAGACAGGACGGAGGTGTAGTGTTTCCTTCTTTTACCAATGAGAACCTGGAAATCTGAAATCATCTGAAATCATCTGAAATCATCTGAAATCATCTGAAATAATCTGAAATCATCTGAAACTCTGTCTTTGTTGAGGGTCCAGTGAAAAAGACTTTTCTGATTAAAAGCTGTTTTAGTGAGAAATCTCTTAAGAAAAGAAAAGTCTTAAAGTATTAAAAAGTCAGTTTAGAACTATGAGTGATATTACTCTTGAATCTTAAGAACCTGTCTCACCCCAGATGTTGGCAGAGCAGGTCTCCAGCACAGGGGCAGTGCTCCCTCGGCCCCTCCTCCTCCAAATCCCAGGACAGCAGCTCCAGCAGATGATTGGCTGAGAGGAGACAGCGCTCGTGCTCCGTCGGCTTGGAGACGCAGACTGGAAAGAGGAGATCTCACAGAGGAACACGGGTACGAGTCAAATAACATTCAGGATTATTACTCACACTTTACTCTCAGTGTAATGTTTATAGTAAGAGGTGATATCGCTGAGAGAAAGGAGGAGGAGGAGGAGGTGAAGCTCTAACGCTGTAATGACTGAAATATCTCTGAACTAAATTACTGTCATTTCCCTCAGTCGTTCTCATTCCCAGAACACATCACTGGAGAAACTGTTATGGGTTTTATGCTTTTATACGTCCCAACCTTTATGGAAAGCACAGCACAGCTCATTGCTGCAGTCGCTCTGGTTTTCGCAGATGGTCCCTGCTTCTCCTTTAGTGACGTTCTTCACACACTGACCCCACACACACAGCTGCTCCTCACAGCACTCCTCATCTTTACTGCACGTCTACAACACACACACACACACACACACACACACACACACACACCAGCTGTTACCTGACATGTGTCAGATCCATATTCATCATATACAGGAATATCTCAAAAAAGTCAAATATTGTGAAAAAGTTTCAGAAAGTAAAATTAATATATATTATTAATATATTATATACATGCATTCATTACACAGAGTGAAATATGTCAAACCTTTATTTCTTGGAATTTCAAAGATTATGGCTTTTAGACAATAAAACCCAAAATTCACTCTCTTAGAAAAATTTTAAAAATCACATAAAATCAATAAAAATGATATTTTAAACCGAAATGTCAGGATCTGAAAAGTATGTTCATTCTGCTGAGGTGTGATGGAGGAGATCAGACTGTGGCTCTGCTGAGGTGTGATGGAGGAGATCAGACTGTGGCTCTG
>JBBIGC010000039.1:4345701-4359675 GCA_037576955.1 Lepidarchus adonis
TCTTTCTCTCTCTCTCTCTCTCTCTCTCTCTTTCTCTCTTCCTTCTCTTTCTCTCTCTCTTTCTCTCTCTCTCTCTCTCTCTCTCTCTCTCTCTCTCTCTCTCTCTCTCTCTCTCTCTCTCACACACACACATCCTGCAGGAATGGGCCGGGTCCAAGTTTGAATACTTTGTTCAGCTTTGTTTCTACTTTACTGTACAGCCCTAATAATCTCTTCAATGTGCTTTACTGCAAAAGCCTCTACACATGTGTGGCCCACGCCCTGACTCTGCCTTTTCCTCTTTGTTTTAGCATTAAGCCATTTGCGCAGCAAGCCTACCCCATCCAGCCCGCTGTCACAACAGCAATTTCAAGTATGTCTTCTGCTGTTTTTTATTTTATTTGCATTCCAGTCACTTTTTAAAATACTAACAAAGAATGTTTACTGCAATGTGAACAGGTTACGAATCCACAGCAACACCAGCACCCACAGTACCAGCATGGCAGGGCCGCTCCATTGGCACCACCAAGCTCAGGCTGGTAGAGTTTTCAGCATTTCTGGAGCAGCAGAGGGATCCAGACTCTGTAAGTAGTGCTGGTGAAAGCCAGACCCTTCTAAACCAGATTTATTCTGATACAGTGGTTTAGAGAGAGAGAGAGACAGAAAGAGAGAGAGAGAGAGAGAGAAAGAGAGAGAGAAGGAAGAGAGAGAGAGAGAGAGAGAGAGAGAGAGCAAGAGAGAGAGAAGGAAGAGAAAGAGAGAGAGAGAGAGAAAGAGTGATAACAAATGAAGGTTTCTATAGCTCTACAGAACATGTGGAACTAGTGGTACAGTTATTAACAGGGTTAATAGATCTTATCTTCTAGAAACTGCTCGTTTCCAATGCCGACCATGGCTTAGCAATAGGATGGCACTTCCTCTCCCACCGTCATGTTCACAACACAAGCCAATGCATCAGTTCGCTGTAGCAGAAGCAGAACTGATAGTT
Organism: Lepidarchus adonis; assembly: GCA_037576955.1. Taxonomy (NCBI): domain Eukaryota; kingdom Metazoa; phylum Chordata; class Actinopteri; order Characiformes; family Lepidarchidae; genus Lepidarchus; species Lepidarchus adonis. The sequence goes on from JBBIGC010000039.1 coordinate 4,346,669, forward strand.
ATCGTTCTTCTCTGAGCTTGCAGAGTCTTAGAGGAAGTCGCAGTCTCACCTTGTGATTGGGCGACTCAGCTTTCAGGTGGGAAAGGACGTGGAAATATAATATGAAAAGTGCTTTAGAATATTAAGATCTGCCTTTCAATTCTAATGTTAAATTCTCATGAAAAATGTGAACCACGTATTTTTATATATGATTACATGTTTTTAGTTTATACATTACCACTAAAAATATTCAGTTTTATTGTTTGCCCCTTTACTTTAAACAATCTACTTGTTAAATGGACAAAATGATAAATAAATAAATTAACTATCAAATGCTGTTTATAGGTGGATCTTTCTCTTTACCTAAATTAAATGTTCTGCCTTTTTTGTGACTGAGTATCTGGAGCCAGTGCTATAATATTATATAATATAATAATATAATAATATAATAAAATAATACACTATTATGTGCTGTTTTCTATATAGAATTGAATTCAAATTTGGTACAAATGTTTTTCAGTGATAATTTAGTAATTTTATGCTTGAACAATCATACACTATCACACACCGTGCCATCCACCCCACCCTGGCATTTCTCTATGGGCATGCCAGAGACGAGGTCAGACATAAAGGCCAAACACATTTCTGTCCCTCAGAACGGCAACCCTGAGCTCCAGCTTCACATTTTTTATGATTTATCTTAGATGGTGGTGATCTGTCTTAGTTTGTCCACGTTCTCGAGAGAGTTTTGCTTTGCTATCGATAACTTGTGACATCAGCCATTTATCACACTGTTAACCGAACGCCCGAAATTGTTGTATCTGCAAAGAAGGACTGCAGCTGCTAAATTTAGCTCAGTAATAGGCTTTTATGAGTTAGCGGTAAAGCCCTAAGAACATAAAACACCTCATACGTTTATTGTCACATGCTGTTATTGAAGCTCAAGGGATAGATTTTTGTCTAATGTCTAACTCATGCACATTTGAAGCCTCATGTTCATGAGAGTCTCTTTTTTCCTCCACAGTATAACAAGCACCTTTTTGTTCACATCGGCCAAACAAATCACTCCTACAACGATGCCTTGCTGGAGTCAGTGGACATTCGTCAGATTTATGACAAATTCCCGGAGAAGAAAGGAGGACTGAAAGAGCTCTTTGGAAAAGGACCTCAGAATTCCTTCTTCCTCATAAAGTTCTGGGTGAGTCGCTCTTCACAGCCAATCAGCTCTTTATCTGAAGCACTGTGGCCTTATTTCAGACCTAACTTCACACTTGTATGAAACATTAAATATACACAAATATTCACCTTCAAACATACTTGTGTAAAATGAGGAAATTACTGCAGATCACCAGTAATGGAAGCTTGTGACTAAATCATCACTCTTCTCTCAGACCCCATTCAGTCAGTTAGTATTCATGGTTAGATGTGCGTATATGTTTTTGACAATATGAGAATTTTAATTATGGTGCACAGCTAAATACAGTCATTCCTATGATCAAATTGTGATGAAAAAAATGTAATTTAATTTTTTAATTTTTAATTTTATTATTTCTTATAGTCCCACAAGTGGGAAATTTATTCTCTGCATTTAACCATCACACGTGCACACGTGGAGCCGGGGAAACCAGGAGTCATCTACACCAATTTATCTACACCGTTTTATTTGAAGATTGTCAATGAAATGTATTTTTATTATTTGTCATTTGTCTCATATGTAATTTTGCAGCCACGGATTCTGCAAGTTGTCCCACTTAAAAATGTTCATCATAGTTTCACTTCAACTCTGAGAGACAGAATTTATTTAAAATGTGGAACAGTAATGTTACAATATAAAATCACTCTGAATATGTCTGACAGATTGAATTAGACAAAGTGAGCGTCGTGTTCTCCCTGGGGTTAGTGGTCAGGACATTGCTCTTCTCAATGGAAGGTCACAGGTTCAAGGCCAAGTTCGGGCACCACTGGGGCACGATCGAGTGGCACTGCCCACAGGGCACTGCTGATATCTGCTCACGGCTCCACGTGTGCAGGGGTTAAATGTCACGTTTTGTTGATGGGGGTGTGTTCATAATGACAAATAGTCACTTTTCTGTTACTGGAATCAGGTGTGTGAGTGTGTACGCATGCGTAATGAGCGCTTATAAGCTTCTGCTACATAACAGCTTAATAGCACAAGTGGCATTAAAGATGCACGGTGAAGTAATTTAGGAGAATGTGTGTATTAGTTTAAATGTATGTAAGATGAAAAACAAGAGATAATGATCAGGTCTGTGGTGTAAACAGTACTTGAGGCTCTAACTCATCTGCACGTGGAGCAGTGAGCAGCTATGCACAGAGCCTGAGGAGCAGTGTGGTGGGGTCGTACCTTGGGTTCCTCAGTGGTTCCTGGGCTGGGGCTTGGACCTGCACCCATCTGGTCAAGGTCCTAACCGCTAACCTCCACTGTACTAAGGTCCTGATTGGGGATTATTGATGTAGCTTACTCACTGCATTTTTAAACTGCTGCCCAGTTGAAGAAGAAAAGAATGGGCGCTTCAGCGGGAGTTTGCATGTGTGCCGCCCGCCGGCTGCTAGATTTGGCACGACATAGCAGGAAAGCGCCAGATCAAAGACTTTGCTAATTCCATGTAATATTTCAGAAACAATTGTCAGGCTTAGTAGACTGCTGCCCTAATTGCTGTTTAAACATTGCATATGTTTTCCCCAAAACGAAATGCTAACTAGCGGCGGCCAACAAAGTGTCCATGTCGTGGCCGGCGCTCAAATTCCGTTTGAAGTGACGAGCGGATCTGAATTTCAAATGAAACAGCAGATCTGCACAATAATGCCTCTCCTGAATATTATGTGAAAATCTAACTGGCTCTTAATGAAGGAGAGAGCATGCCAGAGAGGAATATTTGCGTTTTTCTTCTTTTTTCTTTTCTTTCTGTCTCTTTTTTTATTAATTTTGGTAATGAACATTGGGTCCTAACGAAAGAAAGGGGGCTACTCAGAGCTGCTCTTTTTCATGAGGGTGAAATAGCTTTCACGCATGATGTCATTTAATCTATTCTTTGTCATGTGCCTTTGAAAGGCCGTGCCGCTTTTTAAATGGACATGCGTAAAGGCCCAGATTGTTCACTCAATGAATGGAAAATGCAGCACTGAAAATGAATAGTATTTCATGAGCCAAACTATTGATTTAAGGGATACAGATCTCTCATGGATATTTCCTTAATTTGTTCCTTAATGCACTTGAACAGATGAGTTTTTGTTCTCCATTAGAGTAATGTCGCTCGCTACAGTGTGAACTATGCTCATCATGTCCAGTAGATGGCAGTAGATGGCAGTAGATGGCAGTAGATGGCAGCTTTGCCCACAGTGTTCTACAAATACGACTGCATGGTGTCAGTGTTTATTTAAATTATAAATGAACTTATTATGTATTATTATGTATTTGCCTCCTTTTCTCTTCTTTCTCTTAGTTAAGTCCACACAAAATATGAAAGGAGTTATATAAGTACAGTTAAATATCATTGTTGTTTTTTTATCACTTCCACATTCTGAAATGTCATTGCTGCTGATATGTGACATTGTTGTTAATATTTCCTAGGCCGACTTGAACTGCAATGTTCAGGAGGAAACTGGGGCTTTCTATGGTGTCACTAGCCAGTACGAGAGCCCAGAAAACATGACGATCACCTGCTCCACTAAAGTCTGCTCCTTTGGAAAACAGGTGGTGGAGAAAGTGGAGGTATGTTTTACATAAACGTTTGTCTTGGTGAATCATTTCTTCAGTGGATAAAGTGACAGTCTGGCAATAAATAAATACATTTACACATTTTCTTTGACATTAGTTAGTGAAGAAGTGTTGGGATCAAAATGTGCACGTTACTGTTCACCGCTGCCCCAAACCAAATCTCACACTCTTACTTATCCAAAGGATCAGAAAAGCTCTCAAAATTAATGCTTCAATTTTATTTTTGGTATTTTTGGCAACATGCAAACTGTTCACTTTTAAGACAGCGAATAAAATGACTCATAAAAGAAATAAAACTGTTGGTTTGTTGTCACAGGGGTGTTTGTGTTTGCTCTGCAGACGGAGTACGCTCGCTTCGAAAACGGCCGGTTTGTGTACCGGATAAGCCGATCCCCCATGTGTGAATACATGATCAACTTCATCCACAAACTCAAGCACCTGCCTGAGAAGTACATGATGAACAGCGTCTTGGAGAACTTCACCATCCTATTGGTGAGTCACTGTCGTCCTGTTTTACCTTCTGGACCCTTTCCTCCTTCGGGTGGTGGGCGGAGCCTCTTCAGCCGTACTTCAGCATTCCGGACATTCCTGTGTGCTCGTGTGGAGCCGTGTAATCTCCTGTGGAGAGGGGTCAGGGAGTGCTTTTATTAGACAGTAACCATACAGGGATTACAGCCCCACTTTCCTCCCTGGGGAATGCACTTGTGTGTGCCCTCTGCCCTCGTCCCCCACACACACGCCATCTTCTCTTCTTCAAATTCCTCACATTGTAGAAACAAGTCCAGGGCTCGTAAAACTGACAGCAGGACTGTTGCGTTCTCCAGCGCTGCCCCCCCCCCCCCTCCCACCCGAGCTGACAAAGAGAGAAGTGTCCGACCATCGGATCTGCCAAGTGCCGGTATAATATTGATAATTAATATTTTGGATAAGACACATTTTAGGAAGGGTAACTTAGGAAAAGAAGGCAAAAGTGCCTCCTGTAATATTTTCTCTCCTGATCAATAGGGGTGTAATCGATCTGTAATGATGCATTGACAGAAACTGTATTTACCTTTAATAATAACATGTTCACATTATAATATGTGGGAATTGAGGTCCAGTCTGGCTCGGGTCGGGTCGGGTCGGGTCGAGTCGGGTCGGGCAGCCGTGCTCTACTGCAGACCCCAGTAACAAACCGAATCACATCTCTGCCGATTTTACGGTACCAGAAATGATCGAACCATTGCCTGATGATGAAAATTTAAACTACTTTTCAATTTGTCACATCAAATCTCCAAAAACTCGCTGAATGCGCTTAATTATTATTTTTTAAAATACTTGTCAATGTTACAAGTTTTTCTCAATGAATGAATAGTGTAGATAGTATAATTAGTAGGGATGGGCCAAAATATATAACTATAGCTATAATTAGGCAGATTCTAGAAATCCTTTATGGTTTGTGAATTTGAGAAAAAAAGCCAAAATACTCAAAACATCAGAGGTCATGTAAAATGAAACGGTTATTTAGACTTTGTTATGTAATGTTAGTAAATTGGCTGCATAATGTTTTGTCACATCATACAGTGGCATTAATGCTGTGCAGTGGGGACAGGCATTGATTCTGATCCTGAATCAGTTAGACTCAGTTAGACATGTTTCTGACGCTCTCATATGAAAAGAACTTCAAGCGTAGATTCTGTCCCTTCTTTGTAATAAGCCTGTATGATGAATATTGTTTTCTTGCTTTTCTATTGATTTACGGCTTTTTTTGCCCCGAATGTAACTCTTTGTCATTATTGTTTAAAAAAATTGAATTAGGCCAAAACTTTATTGTAAACCTATTGCTAAATATTTAAATCAGATCACTCTGGACGTCTTAACCGTTGAATGATGCAGTTTCGACTCTTGTGTTTGTCTCAGAGTGTGTGTAATGTAGGTGTGTTTGTATGTGTGTGCAAAGCCCTAAAGGCTTATAACCTGTCTCTCTCTCTGCACGGCAGGTGGTCACTAACAGAGACACACAGGAGACCCTGCTGTGCATGGCATGTGTGTTTGAGGTGTCGAACAGCGAGCACGGAGCACAGCATCACATCTACAGGCTGGTGAAAGAATGAAGCTCGTGCCAGCCAGCAGCCCTGTCCTATAGACTCTGAACCTCAATAAAAAAGTGGCAGTGCCTCTAGTTCAACACTCACCCAATCCCATTCTGGCTCACAACTGGGTGACGCTTATTGTTATGACTTTTTTTTGTTTTTTCGTTTGTTTTTTTCCCCGTCTATAATAATGTATATGTGTTTGACGTTTTGACTGCAGCTGTGAATTGCGGTACAGTTGTATTATGTTTTGATAAAGGACAGAATCTTCATTTTAACAGATGCCTAACTGACATTTTCTCTGTAGGTCGTATATGTAAAGTAACACTATCAGTAGACGTCAAGTTCAGGTGGAAATAGACTGAATCTGGCCGAGAACCTGAAATGACCGATTTAGGATTTTTTTAATGCTATATTGTACATCCTGGAAACAGATTTTACCTTTCTTTCTATGGTTCATGTAAAACAATAACGTCTATTGTATGTGTGTTGGCATAAATATGTGTGTGTATAGATGTATATACTCACATAAAATGTAGTTATTATTTTCCCAAAAACAAGTATTTGAGGAATTTTGTTTTGGAACATTTGGTTAATTATAGAGACGCAGTTATCGTGGCCATGAGAATTATAAAGTGACCAACTTCAAAAGACATTTGTAGCATTCAGGGAATTCAAATGTCCAACCCTTGAAAAAAAGGAATTTTACATCATTCTTTTCAGAATGTTTTCTGTTTCCTGACTGCACTGTGAGGTTTATTCCAGTCTCTCTGCTGTTGCAAAAGGCAAATCATCACCTGCAATAAGAGAAAAGCAGAAATTTAGACCCTTCACCATCTTCAAACAAACAGTTCTAGAGAGCATCACTAAAAGCATGAAAGCACTATTTAATGTACCAGGGGCTGATTGATGCTCAGAATGTCCCAAGCACTTGGATCCTCTTGTAGGACACGCCTTATTGAGCAATCCTACGGTTTCGTTTTGGATCGCTGACAATGCTCCTCTGATAATTCGTCGAGACACAATCACAATGTAAAAGACACAAGGGGCACTTCATTTTAAGGCACAGTCCCTTTACGCTTAGCCATGGAAATGTGCATGCTCTTAAAAATAAAGGTGCCAGGACGGATCCTGTAGAAGATCCACTTTAGCTTGACTAAGAAACAAGATGTACCTAGCTCAAGTCAAGGTTTCTCCTAGAACCAGGTGTCTAAATGAAGAACCCTTAGAAACCCTTATTTTTAAGAGTGTTTATGTGACATTTCTATAGTTCTCCTGTTCTTTATGTCCCTCTGCTGCCTTGAACTCAAACACCAAGCCCAAGCCTCTGTGGCCTCCTCCAGTCTTCTGCTTAGACTGTGAGCCTTAACCATGGTTGTGTGAATTATTCTTTTTTTCTTTTTCCTCCAAAAGATGCCACTAAAGCTGTGAGCTCTTTCCTAAGCTGGAAGACTTTTCTCGTTGTTGTCACATGTCGTAGGAATTGTACAGTACAGACCTGCCAAAGCGTAACCGATATCCAGCACAGTGCCTTAGTGGATGCCTCCCGACCGACTCTCTCGCCTGAGAAACACTAAGATCTGGCCAGTGTGCGCATTGGCTCAAACTATCACTGCATCTTCTACAGTCCAGTATAAAAACACTACTCAACCAACTGACCATGCCTTTCTTATCGGATAAAAAAAACCAAAAATTTCCTGGAGGTACAATTATCTCCGTCTCGTCTCCTGCACTGTAGCATGAAAGTGCCTTTGGTTCACTTTTTTTCCAGCTTAGAAAAGACAGAATCTTATTTTGCATTACGAAGATTATCAAAAAACCAAATAAGTGGATGTAAGTAAAATATTCACCACAATGCCTTTCTCAAATTTTATAGAAGACGACAAGGAAAAGTGGATAAATATTAAAATATCATTATGTGATGATTATTGATTAGAAAAACTATTAATAATAACTTCAGGACTTTTTTGGCAAACTGTAAGATATTGTGAGAAGCACCTCCGTTTGGTTTGTGTGGGTTTTTTTTTTACTTTTGAACCCTCCCTTTAATAATATTCTATTGCTTTTTTCTCTCAAAACACAGAAACTTAACTTGGTTTATCTGTCTGGAGAATTCGATGTTTCCTTTTCTATTTGGAAGAATATATTTACACTATTTTTAAGTGGCACCAGTCCACCAGTCTTATCAAATCGAACATTTGTAATTTACGTCCTTTACTGTTAAATACTTTGAAAGCTCATCTAACTCTCTTTTTTTTCTACACACTATTTACCCAAGTTCTTTGTTTCAGTCATTTCTAAAGAAGCGTCATGGTTGCAGACTACGTTCGACTGATCTGTATGTTGTACTGCTTAATGTAAACTGTGGAGTTTTGTATGCTTGACATGAAAACGACAGACTATTTTTGATTGTTTTGTGTTTGCCCTTCATTTTCCCTCTGTTCTCGTTCACGTTGTGTGAATTCTGGAGATTTTCCTGTATTACTGTTCTTTGTGTATGCGATGGTTTCGTGACGTCAGTATATTGAAGGCCCGTCGGGCGGTGAAACTGTTACTGCTGCACTGCTGGTACCTTTAACATGTCCATTCCACCCAAAACGATTCCAGCTGCCGGCCCTTTACCCCAGTAGGGAGCTGAATATCGATGCCTTTAATACGGTGAATGTTAGGACACTATTTTGATAGTAACGGACACTAAGCAGTCGCTTTCTTAAAGGAATCATGACATGTGTCAGCAGTCTAGCTCTTGTTCTTTATTTGTATTTTGTCTATGTGTAGGTACTGGTACCTCCTTCATTCATTACCATTTAAGACGTTGGCTTTAAAGTGAACTATTCTCTAGTTCAAAAAGTATCAGAAGAAAAAAAACTATTGGGTTTGTGTGCAGAGATTTTTTTGTAAAAAGGTGCTTTGTATAAAATTATATATTCTGGCTTTTCTTGGTACAAAGGTGTGATATCTTTTAATATCCATAATGATGGTAAAAGCATTAGAGCAAAGGTGAGAGGAGAGAAGAAAACCTGCTATGTGTATGTGTTCTTTACTGCATATGGTCTTGTCTTTGCTCTGTAACATTTTGATGCCTTCTTGATAAAGTGGTAGATATTTTGTAGCTTTCTAGATACTTTGTATGTATACATTATTGAATAAAATAAGTAAAAACAGTTTTTTTCTTATTGTATTTATAACTGCACCCAATATGTGTAAGTGAATATGTAATGTGTTAAATTACTATGAGTGCTGAGGCAATTTTAAAAGCATAAAACACTACTAAAAAGTAGGCAAAAAATATCATAAAATATATAATAATTAAAAAGTAGTTAAATAGATACAGGTGCTGGAATTTTGTGCAATTATTATTATAAATTGATTAACTGGAGTGTTTAACTCCTTTTAAAAATTGGCTACATTTGGGGCACCTCTGATCTCCATGGGAAGCTGGTTCCAGCAGTGGGCAGCATAATGACTAAATGTAATTTATGTAATAATGTTCGGTTAAAGATCTAAGCACCTTGCTGAGCAGCTCCTGCTGATCTATGAGATCTTGAAGGCTGATATAAACATTTTAGACATATATTAAGAGCCCAAACCATTGAGTGACTTTGTTAAAATTCTAGCAGAAGCAACATAATTCAAATTTTTGGAGAGGCCAATGAAATCAGCACTGCAATATTTAACACTGGAGTATAATAACATGAATAAATCCTTAAAATAACATCCTTAAATCAAAAGTTCTTGAGATACAATAATGCTTTAATGTGTTTATAATGTGTAGAGATACATTGATTTGTCATCCTTTAGTGTCATCTACATAGCTATATTCTGTAGAGGAAATAATTATTTGACCCCTCACTGATTTTGTACGTTTGCCCACTGACAAAGAAATGAACAGTCTATCATTTTAAAATCAGCGAGGGGTCAAATAATTATAACTAAACAGAAGGGGCCTGAAGTTGTATCCTTGTAGTGTTCATGCTCAATAACATGCTAATGTACATTAAAATATAGAGTTAATACTACTGTTCTTTAAATGACAAGACATGGTAGATTTCCTTGCTCCATTGGGGTAGAATAGAAATGAAATATCTGGTGAAGAATAAATTAAGAAACCCCCACCTTTATTCCCAATTAATATAGCTCAAATCACCCACAGGTGTAGCAGCACATCAGGTGATTAGAATGCGGTTGTTCAGCATTTTGGTTTTTAGGAGGTTTGCCCTATTTAAACCTCAGACATTTAGTTTGGTGGTCTCCTGACTATTAAGGTAAGAGTGAACACTCTACAATCAGAAAAAAACTTCATGACTTAAACTTGTATGGGAGGTGTGCAAGGAGGAAACCTTCGCTCTCTAAGATAAACATCAAGGCCAGACTGAGGTTTGCCAGATAGACTGTAGACAAAGACCAGGACTTCTGGAATAATATTCTTTGGACAGATGAGTCTAAAATTAAATTATTTGGACTCCAGAGCAGAGGACATATCTGGCGTAAAAAACAAATACAGCATTCCAGGAGAAGAACCTCATACCAACTGTGAAGCATGGTGGTGGAAGTGTCATGGTTTGGAGATGATTTGCTGCAACAGGACCTGGCCAGTTCATCATCATAGAATCCACCATGAATTCTACTGTGTATGAGAGGGTGCTTGTAAATCTATTTGTAAGAACATTAATGCTGAAGCAGAACTGGACCCTGGACAATGACCCAAAACACCAGTAAATCCATAAAGGGCTATAAAAATAAATTAAGTAATGGAGAGTCCTGGAGTATCTGAGTCAAAGCCCAGATCTTAATTCTATTGAGATGCTGTGGGGCCTTGAAACAGGCTGTACATGCAAGAAACTCCTCAAACATCTCACAGCTTAAAGAGTTCTGCATTGCGGAGCGGGACAAACTTTCCTCAGACTGATGTCAGAGACTGGTAGATACCTACAAGAAGCATCTCATGGTGGTTTTTCAGCCAAATGGGGCAACACTAGCTATTAGGAGGTAAGGAGTCATAACTTTTTCCTCAGTTAGAATACACACTTTTGTTGATATCTTTTGTTTTATGAATAAATCGGTTATGTTTGATGTTTACCTTTTAAATCACTTTCTGCTCCAGATATGAATCAAAATAAGATTAGACATTGGTATGTGAACATTTCTTAAAACTGAATATTTAATGGGGTGTACTAACTTTTTCACATGACTGTACATTTCGTTCAATGTATGATTGGATGGATGGAGATAATGATTTATCTGATGTTTCAATTTTGTGATGAAATTTGTAAAAATGTACAAATTCATAACACATTGTAGCAGAGAGGAACTCTAGGAGGAACAGCTTATGGGATTTGTTAACCTGTTCAAGGTGGAGGTGGGGAGGTTTTAATATTCCCGTTAGTGTTGTTAGAGATAAGATGGCATTTTTTGAATCGGGGTTTTAAATAAAGAGAATCTGAAAATGTCATAATCAGTATGAAGCTCAGACTTCCTGCATTCTCTAGTCTGATTTGGGATCCTTTCAATGGTGCTTTGAGCTGTAGCATCAAAGAACCTGAGAACTTCAGAATTAGCACAGATTAAGATCCGCTAACATGCCTTCCATAAGTTAAGCACTGATATTCACATTAACATACCTGTTTTTGACCAATTTAGATCTAATTCAGTGACTGGAACAACAAGCTCATTGAATAAAATAAATGAACAGACAGAATTGATAATCAAACGCAGGAAATGACCTCGGAAATGAGTCGGGACGGTTACACGCCGTATCAGATCACACGTGTCAAACAGAAGAATGAGTTCTTTAGAAGTGCTGTCACTAGTGTTGCCCATGTGAACATTGAAATCACCTGTTATAACATAAGAGTTCAAGTGCAGAAATGATTGACAGCGTTTCAGAGAATTTAGCGATGCATTTTTTAATTGCTTTTTGAAGGTATTTTTCAGTAGATTTTCTCTGTACAGAAAATTCACCAAATGTGTCATTAAATAAAGAAAACCACACACTGCAGTTTGTCCCCAACCATGTTTTGGTTGGAGCAAAAGAACAAAAATGTTACTGGTGACCATAATGACCAGAAACCATAATGAACTTTCTGCTCATCAAACAAAACAACTTTACAAGGTAAATCACATAGTATAACTCAGAATCAGCACATAATTTAATGTGGTAAAATGTATTTATAGCGATCACAAAGCAGTGTATAATACTGTTGTGGTTCATTTCCTTTTCCCCCCAAAGAAATTAAATGAATTGCAAGCAAATGTTTGTGCTAATCTTTTAAAACATGTACATATTCCAGTCACCATGATACAGTGCCTACAGATATGTTTTTACAAAAAAGATGAAAAAGTGAAGTAAAAAAAACTCAGATTCTGAAGAATTGATAAGGAGCTTGTTTTATTGAAACCTGACCTCTACAGACCAGACATGCACAGTCAAATATTTGGATTAGTGGATATAATTATATGACAAAATGTATATCACAAAAGATTCAATTGCGCATTGATTATAAAATACTATTATTAAACTATAAAGCACAGAATGTTTTCTGTTAGTTCAAGACAAGGGGCAGATCCAGAGGGTTCTAAGGCACAGAGTTGTCTAGTAAACTGGGATGTCTGGACGCTGTCATCCCCCAATCAATTTGTTGATGGTCAATGGCTCTTCCCTTTTAGCTACAGTATTTCACAAAAGTAAGTACACCCCTCACATTTTTGTTAATATTTTATTATATCTTTTAATGGGGCAACACTGAAGTTATGACACTTTGATATAATGTAAAGTAGCCAGCGTACAGTTTGTATAACAATGTAAATTTGGACAGTTTGCGCACAATTTGGACATTTTCACTTTGGGGTGTACTCACTTTTTTGTCAGAGGTTTTGACATTAATGGTTGTGTTGAGTTATTTTGACGGGACATTAACTTTACACTGTTATACAAACTGCACACTGACTTTACATTGTATCAAAGTGTTATAACCTCAGTGTTGTCCCATGGAAAAATATAATAAAATATTTAAAATGTGAGGAGTGTACCCACTTTTGTGAGACTTTTGTGAGATACTGTGTGCTGTCAGACTCTTGCCAGAGCTCCATCATGCAATCAGACCAACGTTCTTAAATCACTCTCAACATTGAGCATCCCTAACACTCTCTCTCTCTCTCTCTCTCTCTCTCTCTCTCTCTCTCTCTCTCTCTCTCTCTCTCTCTCTCTCTCTCTCTCT